>JAHLWY010001387.1:0-16987 GCA_020002185.1 Paraescarpia echinospica | reverse complement strand
TATATACTTCAATTGAATGCGATTTAGTCTGTAATAATTATGTCTCCATTATTCCCACTGAGTGTTTTCCTCTAGTCCAGTCCATTTCCTTTAAGAGACAATTACTTTTCTATATTCAAACCATTAAGTTCTGGTCATTTTGATGTACTATTTCCCAGTTTCATTAGGATACACCATTCAATATCAAATTTCCACAGCTTGCCATGTCTCCCTCTTTGTTGCAATCGGAAACTGTTGCCAGTTACTCACAATTCTGCGCCAATGTTCATTTTAGGTATACTGCATCATTTAGCAGGATATGTTAGTCCCAAACCTGAGCCAGCTGTTAGTCACAACATCAGGTTTGCCACGACTAATATTTGGTATATTTGTGGCATCTTTGTGTGAATTGGTATTTTCTAAAAGAAATATTCTTGCTGACACTGAAATGAAACTTGGCTGAAACCAATCGATACTGAGGTATATATATTGCTGATCTAACACCTACTGACGATATTGGATTCACATATATATGTATATATATTGTGATTGCACTTACCACAATAACCACTTCATCCGGTGATATGTTGATCTCATTTGATTTTTAAAAACATTTTTTATGCACATTCATGGCCATTGGCTTGGTCTCTTGTCTGTTTTATAACTCGTTTATCTAACAAAATTATTAAGAATCTTTCAGTTTCTGGTGGCTTATCCGATCATCATACTGTAATTGTTGATGTTAACATCTTTACAACTCCGTTCTTATCCAAAACGAAGATTTCGTAGACACGTATACATAAAATTTACATTCTTACTTTTAATAATGATATTATGTAATTATATCTGTCTAGAAATCTAACAAATGATAACTTGTATGGATAATATTGTTCGGTGTTTAAAGCCTTACTTGATAAACATGATCCCATTGCCTATAAATTTGTTTCACAGAAAATACCTTCCGCGTGGATGACACCTGAAGTTGTACAGCCTAAAAGACGTCGACGTTACCTTGGTCGTATTTGGCGTAAATTTCGTTCACCATTGGATAGGTCACGTTAATCGAAACAATGTCACTATTGCAATCGACATATGGCAAGAGCAAAACCAACTTATTTTACAAATATGGTATCCATTAATTCGGAAAATTCTCGTCAGTTATGAAATTACATAAATAAACTTCTTCACAGACAGCCTGCTCCGTCACTACCGAAACACAATTCAGTAAAATCTGTGTGTGAGATATTTTCTGATTATTGTATAGTCAAAATTAGCTTTATTCGTTCCCTCGTTCTCTCGAATCAAGCTTTGAATCATGTAAAGGTTAAAATAAATAAATAAATATTATTATTTCTTCTTTCATACCTGCAACAGTTGATGAAGTGAAGTAAATAATCAGGGCATCTCTAAATAAGTCCCGTCCTAAAGATAACTACAATAATTAGAAACCCGTTTCAATGTCAGTTTAGTTTCCAAGTTACTTGAGCATAACTTGTAGAAACGCCTTGGATCTCATATTAAATCAAATGGCTTTTCTAATTAATTACAATATGCGTACAACAGCTTCATTCGGAAACTGCCCTTTTAAACATGCATAATGATATTACTTTAAATATGGATAAAGGTAAAGTAACAGCGCGTACCTTGCTAGATCTGTCTGCTGCTTTTGATACATCTGATCGTGTCATCCTCATAACTTGTCTGTGTTTATGTTATGGTGTATCCGGCATAGCTTTAAGTTGTTTTTAGTCATATATAACACATAGCCATGAAACAGTGAAGATTGCGGATTGCCTTTCATCACCTCTCCCTATTTCGTGTGGTGTTCCTCGGGGTTCTGTCCCGGATCTTTACTTTTTCACTCTCTACACAACACCACTGAGCTCACTTATTAACAGTTACAATCTAAATCTTTTTCGTTATGCAGATGATACCAATATTTATATTTTTTATCTACGCCTAGTACTAATTGCTCCTTAGATCCGCTCAGAAATTGTGTTAATGAAGTTTTCGTATGGATGACTGAGAGTAGATTAAATATAAATGCTGCTAAAACAGATTTTCTTATTATTGGTACGGAGACGCAGCGTGACAAAATATTTTTTCCCACATCTATGTTTAGCTATTACGTTACGCTTGCACTTTCAGAACGAAATCTCGGAGTTATGTTTCATGATATGTTCAATTTTATACAGCATATTTCTTAAACTTGTCGGTGCTATTATTATCACATTCGTGATTTACAACATATTCGGCGTTATTTGCCTGTTTCTGTTGCACAAACGATCGCAACAGCACTTGTTACTAATAGGCCTGATTACTCCACACAAGAGGCCTTAATGATATCACTAGGTTACACCGTATACAGAATTGCTAAGCTGGGGTTGTGACTCGGTCTCAGCGGTTTTCTCAGTCAGTGCCTCTTCTGAATTCTTTGCACTGACTTCCTTTCCGATATCGTACTTTTTAAGATCTGTACCATTACCTACCAGGCACTTCCATGCACGCAACTAGCACCTATATGTATATTCATTGCCTAATCCTGTAAAAAACGCCTATCCAGCTTCAATCATCTAGCCCTGACGTTTTGTTCCGAGAGTCAATACTAATATTGGAACTAGGGCATTTTCTGATGCTGCGCCAACTGGCAGGAATACGCTCCCTTTTAGTACTAGGTCATTTGAATATATTACACAATTTCGTCATTTAAAACGTACCTTTATAACCTTGCGTATCCACCTTAGCTCTATGGCGTATCGATCCCTCTCTTGTCGACTTTAGTATGGCTTATCGATTCAGATATGAACTAACCCGTTTGTATTGTTGCGCATCTCAGCTTGGTTTCCAAGGATTTTGGCGCAAAAGAAATTACCTTGTTAATATTATTACTCCTGTTAAACAATCATTGAACATGGATGCGGTAAAGAAACATCAGCACATTCTAATTTATGAAAACCAATAGAACCTTTGCGGGGCTCAAGATTATTGCGTACCCATCTTATGCAAACTGTTCGTGGTTTAACAAGTCACTCGTTTCGTCAGCCTTGATGCTGAAAATCCGTGTTGCGCAAGGAGCTAGCTATTTGTCGATCGATCGTTATACCCGTTACCTGCAACATGTTATTTTGCTTCTCGGCACTTGCGTATTTGCATGCCTTTTCTTCATGCTCTGCTGACAAATGTTCACCTACGTCACACGTGGTCACGGTTAAAGTTAGAAGGAGTACAACTGTTCACACACATCACACGTGGTCATGGGTAAAGTTAGCAGGAGTACAACTATTCACCTACATCACACGTGGTCATGGGTAAAGTTAGCAGGGGTACAACTGTTCACATACATCACACGTGGTCATGGGTAAAGTTAGCAGGGGTACAACTGTTCACCTACATCACACGTGGTCATGGGTAAAGTTAGCAAGGGTACAACTGTTCACCTACATCACACGTGGTCATGGGTAAAGTTAGCAAGGGTACAACTGTTCACCTACATCACACGTGGTCATGAGTAAAGTTAGCAGGAGTACAACTGTTCACCTACATCACACGTGGTCATGGGTAAAGTTAGCAGGGGTACAACTGTTCACATACATCACACGTGGTCATGGGTAAAGTTAGCAGGAGTACAACTGTTCACCTACATCACACGTGGTCATGGGTAAAGTTAGCAGGGGTACAACTGTTCACATACATCACACGTGGTCATGGGTAAAGTTAGCAGGAGTACAACTGTTCACCTACATCACACGTGGTCATGGGTAAAGTTAGCAGGGGTACAACTGTTCACATACATCACACGTGGTCATGGGTAAAGTTAGCAGGAGTACAACTGTTCACCTACATCACACGTGGTCATGGGTAAAGTTAGCAGGGGTACAACTGTTCACATACATCACACGTGGTCATGGGTAAAGTTAGCAGGGGTACAACTATTCACATACATCACACGTGGTCACGGGTAAAGTTAGCAGGGGTACAACTGTTCACCTACATCACACGTGGTCGCAGGTAAAGTTATATTAAACTGTTCCGGATTTTCACTGCGAACAAGAATAATAAACTGCAATCGTAGATATATTCAACTGTTCCGGGATTTTCGCTACGAACAAGAACAAAAAACTACAAATGTATATATACTCAACTGGTCTGGAAGTCGGTTCCACGAGCAAGAACGATGATCGGGTTTCCAAGTGGATGATGTGAAAATAATAATAATCGTCTACTAACACTCTTCAGGTTTGAATGAGTTTACGACCTCACACAAATGGACAGACTTAACATAAGATCGTACGTAACTAAATGCCCAAGCATCCGCCGTTGATTGACTCAAATGGTTAATAGTCGCTGTGTGTCCTGCCGTGCGTTTACTCGGTCTGACTTGTGGGAATATTTTCCTGCGATGCCACATGTGAATGTGATTGGTATTAATCTCGTATGTCACCGACTCACACACTGAACTTGTATATTTAAAACACCATTTCGGAAATTAAAAGCGCTTTCATTAACATTTAGTTCGACATCGTGCGTGCCAAGCGGTTGTCAACATTACAGTTTTCCCAATTCGAGTCAGTTATGGAAATGTCGATGTCTAGGTTCCATAGATCCAAACAATAATGCATAAAACATCGTTCTAAATATCATCACTTTAGGCAAATTAAATGCAAACATCACATTGCAATTATATGTAGTTTCATAGATGGAGTATCATGAGCGTACGTCGTTATAAACATGCAATTCACGCTTTAATTTACCTGTATTTGACATGAATCCACGGCTTCTTTGTGAGTCGTTAATGGTGAATGCTGTATTGATGAAAGTTTGATGAAATACAATTGCAAAAACACAAGCACGGATGCTCAGTAAAAGTAGACTCTGCAGTAGACTCTGAGTGCTGAACATTCTTCGGGATAGATCGTTTCTATGCAATTAAGTTAGTTCTTTTGAACATATCCAATCTGTGGATTTTACAAAGCCGTCGCATCGAAATGGCTCTAACTACCATTGCAATATATTTTGTATGTTCTGTATAGGAACGCAATTCAGGAACCCAATAACAGTTTTAATGTTCATATTATGTAAATGACATTTTTGTAAAGATCTCATTTCAGTCGTTACGACTACACTCAGAAGAAGCATTCAGCCACGCTGCAATGAATGCGCGAAGATTATGCGTGCACACACATCCACTACTCTATATAGCCAGGCACTCAAGTCGTACAGGTGAACTTGAGCAACGTAGATTGCACGAACTTGCCTAAGGTTCGACACGGCAGCATTTTGTCAGATTTTACAATGGAGTGAGTCCATCGAGAACAATGCTAAAGTCATATATCAACATGTAAAATGATATTAAGCTATGTCACATTTTATTATAAATGGTTGTAAATTCGCATGTTTCGTATATATATATATATATATATATATATATATTAACAACGATTTAAAAGTATTGTTATATGCAACAGGCTGAACGCATCAGAGAAAATGTGTTCTGTTTTTTAAATAAAAACAATGCCGTTTGTTCAATGGCGTTTGGCGGATCTGAATCGGATTGAGGTTTTCGTTTTTGTCGACTGTCAACGCATAACATGATTACATTAATATTGAGTACTGCACAATGACATTTTATGATAGTCGCATCGCGAGCATTGCCATGTTGTAACACTTCACTGCGGGTGTTGGTATACAATGTATACAATGTCACCTTCTAGGTCCTAGAAAAACACACGGTCACATGCTCAGGCACACGTACGCACACACGCACGCGCGCGCACACAAACACACACACACACGCATAAAAGAGTTGATCGTTTTCTAATTAAATAAATTAGGCTTTATTGTTAAAATCGAGACACTACTATCCTTGTAAATGTAATTAAGCTTTTGATTTACGGTTCAGCCTTAGCTCTGGGCTTAACATTTCTTGCTATGTATTATCTAAATGATATATAATTATATAGAATAAATTATCATATCTTAAGCCCAAAAAGTCTGCATTTCTATGGTGAATAGACACATAAAATAAACGAGTGACTTACTGTTGTTAAGCTTGTGTCTTGGTAAGTTGGTTTGTAACATTTCGGTATATTAATAGTTGCCTGCTATTTGTGGGACATGGTTATATGCTAATATTCAACATATACCGGATGTTTCTTCCAGTTATCAATAGAGATGTAGGTTTTGTTTTAAATATTTCAATTGAATGATTATTCCTACTGAGTGTTTTCTTCTTGTCCAGTTCATTTGCTATCAGTGGCAATGACTTATCTATATGCAATCCATTAAGTTCTGGTCATTTTGACGTGCTATTTCCCAATTACACTAGGCTACACCATTCTCTCTCAAATTTCCACAGCTTGCTATGTCTCCATCTTTGTTGTAATCGGAAACTGATGCCGGTTGTTCACAATTCTGCGCCAAAGTTCAAATTAGGCATACCGCTTCATTTAGCAGGATTTGTTAGTCCAAATCTGGACCAGCTGTTAGTGACAACATCAGGTATGCCACGACTAATATTCGGACTATTTGTGGCAAGACATCTTTGTGTGACTTGGTATTTTCTAAAAAAATATTCTTGCTATCGCGGAAACTTGGCTGAAACCAATCCATACTGAGGCATATATGTTTTGCTGGTCTAACACCCATATGATATTCTTTCTTTCACCAACTGCGTTTAGTTGTGAAAGATGGTGGAGTGGCGTTCTTCTTATGGGACCATTTAAACATTAATGTGCTTTCGGTTCCTTCATCCAGCTTGGAGACAATGTGTGTTGACATTTCTGGTTCTTATTTGTCAGGCTATTCCATCTGCTTTTATCGCCCACCAGGATATCAGTTAATTTCTTCGTAGATTTTTGGAATTAGAAAAATTTATTCAACAATAAACAAACAAAAGCACATACTGCAAAACAAAATTAACAATAGTTAATTCTATGTCGGGAGAATCTCACTAACGGTTAAAAGCCGCTAGCATGAAAGCCACCCATGGAAAAATTATATTTACTGCAATTAATCAATTAAACATAGATATAACATATCAACGTTTATTCAGTAGACTACTTTTATATCATTCATATTCGTATTCTCCCACTGTGGTGCACACCATAAAAATATGAAGTGATTCGGTAGAATATACCCAAGGTCGCCATAATCCAGCACAATAATGATGAGCCTACATGTGATTTATCAATGGCTATTTCATTTCATAGGAAAACATTTAATTGGAGAATAGATTACCGTGCTGCTCGGTATAGACTAAAATATAGTTTGCTGTTAGTCGCAATTACTTCTTATATTATGAAAGACAAGACATGACACATATACTAAACGGTTAGTATAAACGGATGCAGGTTAGATCTTCATAACCAGGGCTGCTCTGGTTCGGGAATACACATGTAAATCGGCCTATTACTAAAAAGAAGATAAAATAGGAAATTTTAGTGGTTTCAAATCAATTGATGCAAATACAAGCATGTAGGCTTTTTATTATATAATATTGTGTTGCCTACATATACAGCAATTAACAATTGTGCAAGTCTCTCTTGATCCAATATATATGTCTTCAGATATTAAGAGAAACCGTGAAGGCTATGAGTATTGACTTTTTTTGTTAATCTAAGTGGCATGTTTCTGAGTAGAACTGGCAGTAATATCTTACACGTTGTCTGGCTCGGAAGGTACGGCTGTACGGAATAGATATATAATGACTTTGCCTAGTGTGATGGCTATTGTGTGTGGTATTTTATTAAAACAAAGATTTACAGTAAGAAGGAACGCTACTATTCACAAGTTTATGAAATGAAATATCAGACATTTGTGTCTGAAAATGTGGTCGACTTTCAATAAATTTAGTGATTTTATTAGAGGTTCTGTATGGGAATTATATTCGCTATAGGTTATAATTCTTATCGCGTTTTTCTGCAATTTAGAAATTCTGTTTGAGTTAAATCCCTACAATAAATACCATGATTTAAATATGACGCAATTTACGAATAGTACATCATCTTTAGAGCACATGTAGGTAAGACGTGCTTTAACTTATGTAATATACCAAAAGTTCGTGATAGTTGATGGCAATTTTATCAATGTGATTTATAACTGCATTTTTTTTCTGCACACATTCATGACTATTGGCTTGATCTTTTTTATATCTCGTTTATCTTGCAAAACTATTAAGAAATTTTCAGTTTCTGGTGGCTTATCCGATCATCATACTGTAATTGTTGATGTTACCATTTTTACAACTCCGTTCCTATCCAAAACGAAGATTTCGTAGAGACCTATACATAGCTTTTACATTATTACTTTTAATAATGATATTTTGTAATTAGGTCTGTTTAGAAATCCGACAAATGATAACTCGTATGGACAATATTGTTCGGTTATTAAAGCTCTACTAGGGAAACATGCTCCTATTGCCAATAAATTTGTTTCACATAAAGTACGTTTCACGTGGATGACACCTGGAATTGTACAGTCTAAACGACTCTGTCGATTCCTTGAATGTGTTTGACGTAAATCTCGTTCCCCATTGGATAAATCAGTCGTAATTGTAATAGTCAAATGTCAAAAGCAAATCCAAATTATTTTACAAATATGGTATAAAAAAAGCATAATGATATTAATTTAAATATGGATGAAGGTAAAGTAACAGCGCGTATCTTGCTAGACCTGTCTGCTGCCTTTGATGCATCTGATCACGTCATTCTCAAAAATCATAGAGACACTACTATCCTTGTAAATGTAATTAAATGTAAGCTCCTTACTATTTATTATCTAAATTATATATAATTATAAAGTATAAATTATTATATAAAAGTCTGCATGCCTACGTTGGATAGACACATAAAAGAAATGGGTGACTTACTGTTGTTAAACTTCTGACTCGGTAATTTGGTTTGTAACATTCCGGTATATTAATAGTTGCCTGCTATTTGTGGGACATGGTTATATGCCACTATTCAACATATACCGGATGTTTCTTCCAGTTATCAATAGAAATGTAGGTTTTGTTTTAAGTAATTCAATTCAATGATTATTCCTACTGAGTGTTTTCATCTTGTCCAATTCATTTGCTATCAGTGACAATGACTTCTCTATATGCAATCCATTAAGTTCTGGTCATTTTGACGTACTATTTCCCAATTACACGAGGATACTAAATTCACTCTCAATTTCCACAGCTTGCTATGTCTCCATCTTTGTTGTAATCAGAAACTGTTGCTGGTTGTTCACAATTCTGCGCAACTTTCAAATTAGGCATGTTGCTACATTTAGCAGGAGATGGTAGACCCAAACCTGGACCAGCTATTAGTCACAACACATGTTTTGTCACGACTAATATTCGGTGTATTTGTGGTAAGACAGCATCTTTGTGTGACTTCGCATTAAAAAAAATATATTCTTGCTGTCGCTGAAACTTGGCTGAAACCAAACGTTACTGAGGCATATATGTATTGCTGACACAACACTTACAGGATATTCTTTCTTTCACCAACTGCGTTTAGTTGGGAAAGCTGGTGGAGCGGCTTTCGTCTTGTTCGATCATTTAAAAATTAATGTGCATTCGGTTCCTTCATATTCCAGCGTTGAGACAATGTGTGTTCACATTACTGGTTCTTCTGTCTCAGCCTATTCCATATCCAGTTAATTTCTTCGAATATTTTTGGGAATTGGAATGGGAACAATTTATTCGACAATAAACAAACAAAAGCACACAATGCAACACAAATTTTACAACAGTTAGTCTATGTCGGAAGACTCTCACTAAGGCTCAAAAGCCGCTAGCGTGAGAGCCACCCACGGGAAGAGAATATTTACTGCAATTAGACAATTAAACATAGATAGAACATATAAATGATTATACTTTTATATCATTCATATCGGTATTCTCCCACTGTGGTGCACACCGTAAAATATGAAGCGATTTGGTAGAATATACACAAGGTCGCCATAATTCAGCACAATAATGATGAGCCTACATGTGTTTTCTCAATGGCTAATTAATTTCATAGGAAAACATTTAATTGGAGAACAGATTACCGTGCTCGGTTTAGACTAAAATATAGTTTGCTCTTAGTCGCAATTGCTTCTTATAGTATGAAAGACAAGACACGATGCAGATTCTAAACGGTTAGTATAAACGGAGGCAGGTTAGATCTTCATAACCAGGGTTGCTCTGGTTCGGGAATACACATGGAAATCGGCCTATTTGTAAAAGATGATAAAATTAGGAAATTTTAGTGGTTTCAAATCAATTTATGCCGATACAAGTATGTCGGATTTTTATGATATATAATATGGTATTGCCTACACATATAGCAACTAACAATTGTGCAAGTCTCTTGGCATTGATCCAATATATATGTCTTCAGATATAAATAGAAACTGTGAAGACTATGAGTATTGACTTTGTCCGTAATTCTAGGTGGCATGTTTCTGAGTAGAGCTGGCAGGTAGTATCTTATACATATTCTGGTTCAGAAGGTACGGCTGTACGGAGTAGAGATGTAATGACTTTGCCTAGTGTGATGGCTATTGTATTACAAGTAAGAAGGAACGCTACGATTCACAAGTTTATTAAATGAAATATCAGACATTTGTGCCTGAAAATGTGATCGACTTTCAATAAATTTAGTGATTTCATTAGAGGTTCTGTATGGGAATTACATTCGCTATAGGTTATAATTCTTATTGCGTTTTTCTGCAATTTCGAAATTCTGATTGAATTAAAGCCCTGAGTAGTAAAGGGGGTTAAGTACAGGGGATGCTTTGCGCGGAGCAAACCCCATGTTAAGAGATAGGGATTTTCCGCCGGGGCGCGCCCAGCGCGCCCAAATACGGTCACTGGTTAAAGGATAGGATTTTTAACAAGGGGGAGATAGGAATTCCTCCAAATCTTGTAAACGACTTCTCACATACTGCTCCCGGGTTAAAGATAGGAGATTTTCCTATGTTAAGAGATAGGATTGCTCCAAATCTGGTAAACGAGAAATCTCGTTTACAAATTCCGCTCGATTTGCTCCGAAAACGGTTTTCGAGATACGGATTTTGCGCCAGACGACTCCCGGGTTAAAGATAGGGATTTTTAACGTGGGAGAGATGGTTCCACCGAAAATGGTTTTCGAGATTACGCAATGAGCAGACCGGGGCAATCCCATGTTAAAGCATAGGCCGTTTTTATCGCAAAGGTATCCGACCACTTTTCGAATTTTTATCCCGGGTTAAAGCATAGGCCATTTTTATCGCAAAGGTATCCGACCACTTTTCGAATTTTAATCCCATGTTAAAGCTTAGGACGTTTTTATTGCAAAGGTATCCGACCACTTTTCGAATTTTCACCCCATGTTAAAGCATAGGGAATTTTAACCCCTGTGTTAAAGCATAGACCACTTTTATAATTTTTATCCCGGGTTAAAGTATAGCCCATTTTTATCGCAAAGGTACGCGACCACTTTTTGAATAAAATAAAATATACCGAACACTATTTTAATAGGCTACTCACGTGATTGCTTGATCCGGATGCCGAGGCTTCGCCAAGAGACCGAGCCGTTATTTGTTTGACTATGACACGACGAAAATGTGGTGTTATAATAAGGCGTAATGTATAACAAAAGGCTTATAAATTCAGCGGAGACCGTTTTGTCTGAAGTAATGTATACGAAATGTAGATTACATATAGGACTATGTTATATCAGAGCCTATAGCCTCGTTTTTCGAACAGAGTGCCCATTTTGGAATTAGCCCTTTGGTGTCTGTTACAAAAAACCGTACACGAGACGTGTCTGGACACGTTTGTTTGTCGCAAGCACGCGCACCCTGTATGACGTCATGGTACGCGCAGTAATTTTGTACACGAAGTGAGTTGGTCAAACACGTAGTGCTTTGGTTAGACCTTGTGTTGAACTTGCACGTATGTAATGTAATCCCTTCATGTGACGTCAATTAAATAAGTAATTGCGCATGCGCAATAGTGGCTATTCTTATATGTCGTAGGTTGTGGACCCTTTGATTAGGTGTAGGACGCTCCTAGTCTATACATTTACATAGGTTCAAAAACATAGGTCCAAACCCGATAAACCATAGCCAATGACATAGCCATAGGCCTGAGGGGGCTAAACTTAAAGGCTATCTGACCTACAGCGCATAACCACGAACAAAAACTTACAAACACTGACAAACAACTTACAAACAAAGAGCACCGATTTCAGAGGACAAACTACACAGGCACAGATGATAGATTAGAAAAGTCAAACACGGACTGATGAGTAGAATGTACACATTCGAGTGATGTTTGCTGTAAGATAAAACCTGTGCATTTGAGTTGTTCTTCAGTTTGTTTCGACGCGAGAAGTGTGAAATATGGCTCCAAAGATAACAACGAAAGGTGTTAGATCGGCCAGGGGACAAGAACCACTGGCAACGAAGGAGGGAGATCCAAAAAATTCCATCATTAGTAAGAGGTCAAAGGCGGTGATGAGATACAACAGCACGGGCTAGGTTCTCTACACGGTAAATCTAGAAACAAAACGGCTCTTTTCAGAGCCAACCCCATTTTCACAAAAGATAATAATGCTAAATGAATTCGGATAAATATGTCTGTGTATAGTTCAGTACAGAGATGATAGCCAGTTATGTCTGTGTGTAGTTCACTAGAAACGTTACATGGTAAGGTCTGTGTATAGGCCACGAATAAAAATTGCGTTCAACATTATTATTAAATAAATAAACACGCTATGGTGTAACAGTATTTGTCAGAATATCATAGTACTTACCTACGGTCACAGTGGGTATCCTGTTTGTAAACTGTTTTGAAGGGGTATTCCCTGTTCAAGCCTCATCTATTTAAATAAACACGCTATGTGCGATGCACGATGTCGACTCGAGCGACTTGACGCCAAAGATCCTATAGCAATAAAAGACGACGCAGTGCTCGATATCTATATTGTTCGAGGAAAGTGAAGCGTCGTGATAGTGAAGCGTTATGTTAGAACAGTACAGACACACAATAACCACCCAGATAAGATGTACCAGTATTTATATAGTTTACCGTATTAAGGGCCAAGTGTACAAATGTCCATTAGAACGTTTTTAACTTTTTTCGGACTATAGTATTTAAATTCGTGCTTCTTCGTTAAAACCTGCCAAAGTAGCTTCGGTCGTAAAACAAATAACCTGGCCCGGGTAACCGAAAATGAACTCATAGATTCATAGATAGATACATACATAGAGATATACATAGATACATCAAGAGACGAGACTACGACCGAGATGTGTCACGAGATTTCAGATGACACGAGACAAGAGACGAGACTATGGCCGAAATGTGTCACGAGACTTCGGATAACACGAGTCAAGAGACGAGACTATGACCGAGATGTGTCACGAGACTTCGAATGACACATCACACGAGACAAGAGACGAGACTATGACCGAGATGTGTCACGAGACTTCGGATGACACATCACACGAGACAAGAGACGAGACTATGACCGAGATGTGTCACGAGATTTCGGATGACACATCACACGAGACAAGAGACGAGATTATGACCGATATGTGTCACGAGACTTCGGATGACACATCACACGAGACAAGAGACGAGACTATGACCGAGATGTGTCACGAGACTTCGGATGACACATCACACGAGACAAGAGACGAGACTATGACCGAGATGTGTCACGAGACTTCGAATGACACATCACACGAGACAAGAGACGAGACTATGACCGAGATGTGTCACGAGACTTCGGATGACACGAGACAAGAGACGAGACTATGACCGAGATGTGTCACGAGACATCGGATGACACATCACAAGAGACAAGAGACGAGACTATGACCGAGATGTGTCACGAGACTTCGGATGACACGAGACAAGAGACGAGACTATGACCGATATGTGTCACGAGACTTCGGATGACACTTCACACGAGACGAGACTATGACCGAGATGTGTCACGAGACTTCGGATGACACGAGACAAGAGACGAGACTATGACCGAGATGTGTCACGAGACTTCGGATGACACATCACACGAGACAACAGACGAGACTATGACCGAGATGTGTCACGAGACTTCGGATGACACGAGACAAGAGACGAGACTATGACCGAGATGTGTCACGAGACATCGGATGACACATCACAAGAGACAAGAGACGAGACTATGACCGAGATGTGTCACGAGACTTCGGATGACACGAGACAAGAGACGAGACTATGACCGATATGTGTCACGAGACTTCGGATGACACTTCACACGAGACGAGACTATGACCGAGATGTGTCACGAGACTTCGGATGACACGAGACAAGAGACGAGACTATGACCGAGATGTGTCACGAGACTTCGGATGACACATCACACGAGACAAGAGACGAGACTATGACCGAGATGTGTCACGAGACTTCGGATGACACATCACACGAGACAAGAGACGAGACTATGACCGATATGTGTCACGAGACTTCGGATGACACATCACACGAGACAAGAGACGAGACTTTGACCAAGATGTGTCACGAGACTCCGGACGACACATCACACGAGACAAGAGACGAGACTATGACCGAGATGTGTCACGAGACTTCGGATGACACATCACACGAGACAAGAGACGAGACTATGACCGAGATTTGTCACGAGACATCGGATGAGACATCACACGAGACAAGAGACGAGACTATGACCGAGATGTGTCATGAGACTTCGGATGACACATCACACGAGACAAGAGACGAAACTATGACCGAGATTTGTCACGAGACATCGGATGAGACATCACACGAGACAAGAGACGAGACTATGACCGAGATGTGTCATGAGACTTCGGATGACACATCACACGAGACAAGAGACGAAACTATGACCGAGATGTGTCACGAGACTTCGGATGACACATCTGACGAGACAAGAGACGAGACTATGACCGAGATGTGTCACGAGACTTAGGATGACACATCACACGAGACAAGAGACGAGGATATGTCCGAGATGTGTCACGAGAATTCGGATGACACATCACACGAGACAAGAGATGAGACTATGACGGAGATGTGTCACAAGACTTCGTATGACATGAGACAAGAGACGAGACTATTACCGAGATGTGTCACGAGACTTCGGATGACACGAGACAAGAGACGAGACTATGACCGATATGTGTCACGAGACTTCGGATGGCACATCACACGAGACGATACTATGACCGAGATGTGTCACGAGACTTCGGATGACACATCACACGAGACAAGAGTCTCGTGACACATCTCGGTCATAGTCTCGTCTCGTGTGATGTGTCATCCGAAGTCTCGTGACATATATCGGTCTTAGTCTCGTCTCTTGTCTCGCGTCATCCGAAGTCTCGTGACACATCTCGGTCACAGTCTCGTCTCTTGTCTCGTGTGATGTGACATCCGAAGTCTCTTGACACATCTCGGTCATAGACTCATCTCTTGTCTCGTGTGGTGTGTCATCCGAAGTCTCGTGACACATCTCGGTCATAGTCTCGTCTCTTGTCTCGTGTGATGTGTCATCCGAAGTCTCGTGACACATCTCGGTCATAGTCTCGTCTCTTGTCTCGTGTGATGTGACATCCGAAGTCTCGTTACACATCTCGGTCATAGTCTCGTCTCTTGTCTCGTGTGCTGTGTCATCCGAAGTCTCGTGACACATCTCGGTTATAGTCTCGTCTCTTGTCTCGTGTGATGTGACATCCGAAGTCTCTTGACACATCTCGGTCATAGACTCATCTCTTGTCTCGTGTGATGTGTCATCCGAAGTCTCGTGACACATCTCGGTCATAGTCTCGTCTCTTGTCTCGTGTGATGTGTCATCCGAAGTCTCGTGACACATCTCGGTCATAGTCTCGTCTCGTGTGATGTGTCATCCGAAGTCTCGTGACACATATCGGTCTTAGTCTCGTCTCTTGTCTCGTGTCATCCGAAGTCTCGTAACACATCTCGGTCACAGTCTCGTCTCTTGTCTCGTGTGATGTGTCATCCGAAGTCTCGTGACACATCTCGGTCATAGTCT
The DNA here is from genome assembly GCA_020002185.1 of Paraescarpia echinospica. Lineage (NCBI taxonomy): Eukaryota > Metazoa > Annelida > Polychaeta > Sabellida > Siboglinidae > Paraescarpia > Paraescarpia echinospica. The sequence continues at coordinate 968 of JAHLWY010001387.1, read as the reverse complement.
CGTCTCTTGTCTCGTGTGATATGTCATCCGAAGTCTCGTGACACATCTCGGTCATAGTCTCGTCTCTTGTCTCGTGCGATGTGTCATCCGAAGTCTCGTGACACATCTCTGTCATAGTCTCGTGTCTTGTCTCGTGTGATGTGTCATCCAAAGTCTCGTGACACATATCGGTCATAGTCTCGTCTCTTGTCTCGTGTGATGTGTCATCCGAAGTCTCGAGACACATCTCGGTCATAGTCTCGTCTCTTGTCTCGTGTGATGTGTCATCCGAAGTCTCGTGACACATATCGGTCATAGTCTCGTCTCTTGTCTCGTGTGATGTGTCATCCGAAGTCTCGTGACACATCTCGGTCATAGTCTCGTCTCTTGTCTCGTGTGATGTGTCATCCGAAGTCTCGTGACACATCTCGGTCATAGTCTCGTCTCTTGTCTCGTGTGATGTGTCATCCGAAGTCTCGTGACACATCAGGGTCATAGTCTCGTCTCTTGTCTCGTGTCATCCGAAGTCTCGTGACATATCTCGGTCATAGTCTCGTCTCTTGTCTCGTGTCATCCGAAGTCTCGTGACACATCTCGGTCATAGTCTTGTCTCTTGTCTCGTGTCATCCGAAGTCTCGTGACACATCTCTGTCATAGTCTCGTCTCTTGTCTCGTGTCATCCGAAGTCTCATAACACATCTCGGTCATAGTCTCGTCTCTTGTCTCGTGTTTGGTAGAGATGTCACACGATAACTCGTCGAATTGCCTGAAAGCGTTGAAATGTTACTGCAAATCTTACGCGATACACGTCTATTTGCTTTGCATTGCTTCGTTTTGAAGCAAATCTCACTCACTCACTCACTCACTCACTCACTCACTCACTCACTCACTCACTCACTCACTCACTCACTCACTCACTCACTCACTCACTCACTCACTCACTCACTCACTCACTCACTCACTCACTCACTCACTCACTCACTCACTCA
>JAHLWY010001386.1:0-21436 GCA_020002185.1 Paraescarpia echinospica | reverse complement strand
CCTTAAAATTATTCAATCAAATACAGATTGCATAGTGGCAGTGCCCTAAGATATGTCTATGTAAAATTAGAGAAAAAGTTGCTGAACGGTTTCTGAGATACGGCAACTAACTGCAGACGGTGGACGCAGAGTGATGGCAATAGTCCCTTGGACCTTCAGCCAAAGGACTAAAAAGTGTAAAGAAAATCAATGGTTTGCATGCTGGATAAATAAAATTTAGAAACATTGTTACCGGGTATATATAATGATCATATTCTCATTTTTGTGGCGAATAAATAATTACTACAAAAATATAAAAATATTTACAAACAGTGCATCATAGTATACTAAATGATTTGGTTTATATTACTTCGTGAAAACATAAACAAAAAAGTGTAAAGAAAATCAATGGTTTGCATGCTGTCAGGATTGAACCGGCGTCGCCCGATTGTAAAGTAAATAGCAAGAAAGCAACGCATCTACCAACTGAGCTAGCAGCACCAACAGAAATTCACTGACTGATTTAAGTTGTTATGATAAATTGTACAACTCCTGCTTCATATATCGATATTCTAGTGATATTATGAGATTATACACATTACTTTCTGTAGCTGGATACAATATATGTTTGCTATGTATGTTTATTGGTGTAGATTATCTCCAGTTGGTTGCATTCGATATAATTATTCTGAAAAAGAGCCCAAGGCCAAGCTCGGCGAAACCTAGTCGACTTGTAGGCCCATTCGCATTCGTTGTTTTGAATAAAATTTGATTCATGTGGAACCGTAAGATAACTGATTGTTCCTCTATGATGACTAGTGTTTGTATGACGTCGGAATATTGCTCAATAACTCATTCTGACGCTCATTTCAACTCAAAAGCTATACTTGTAAACATGCTCTGAATGCATGCAAATGGTCGGCCTGATGCGAATGTGTGTCATAAGTGACATTTCCTTTAATTAACTGCATAATGTATTATTAATTTTGTATAGTTAGTAATTTTGCTAACACCATATTTACTTTTTTTAAATGTGTTAATAATCATGTTGTTGACATTCTACATATGCATCGGAACATGATGAATATATCATCAAAACTCTCCAACTGCAGGCTAAAAAAAAATCCAACTGCACCCCTCTTGAGGCTTTCATGACTATTACAAAATCCTTCGATATTGACAATTTCGTACATGAATTAAGTAGTATTGACAGGTTCTCCTTTCGCATTTTCTCGTTCAGTGTACAGCCTGTATTAAAAATACCAAATTTTGTTCACCCTTGTTTGCTTCTCACTTTCAACTTATTTTTTGTTTGAACCAGCTGGGCCGGTTGCTAAGAGGCATGACATCATCACTTCAATCTCTATGATTAACACTAGCATTGTGAGAAATTATCATTATCATGTTATCAACACGACACTTGCAGGCTGCGAAATAAGGCCAGTCCGATCATCCTGGATGAGTAGTTTCAGTGACCGGACTAGTCCATGTTTAGAGGAGCAGTCCCATTGGACTAGCTGTGATTATGTGAATTAATTTATGTTGTGTACATGCTAGTTAGATGTTGTGATGGAATAAATCAAAATAAGACAATAAGGTAACATTTTATCACAGCTAAATATTCCCTACAACTGTTGAATAGGAAACTTGCTGAAAGCGAAGAATGTAAATGGTGGCTGTTTACATCTGGTTAGGATAGGTAGTGCTGCCTAGCGACCATGAGTGATGAGCAACATGAACAAGCATACAAGCGTGGGTTACAGACATAGTTACATGCTATCCCATCGTAGTTGCGTTATTCCCACATCGGGTGATTATCTTAACGTGTTACCAAATGCCATCAATGTTACTGATTGTTCAGTCGTCGGCTTCAGGAAAGGAAATGCTAATGAAAAGTATAGGCCAAATGATGCAACTTAGTCCGACAATGTCAGTCCTTCATCGCCGTTGCTGTCAGGCTTCAAATTCTGCAGACATCGCCCTGTCCACTGCTGTTTGCTGTCCCTGATTAAACTAAACTTTCAATTGGATCTACGAAAGCACATGTATTTGTTTCTATTAATGACACATTTAGTTGAACATTTAATTGAAATGAGAAACGGCTTGTTTTCTTGTTGAAATAAAGCCACTTTTAGTTTTACTATGTGTCATATAACTGTCACATATATATGATACAACAGAATGGTGGTACCCAGTACGTTTATTTTTAAGGACTAGAAAATATTTTCAGAACTAGTTGTTTCCGAGTCAGTCTGTCCGATGGACTACCTGTCAGCTAAAGCCACTGTGCACCCTGCACTTGTATAACTACATTATTATACAACATTCTCTCTGCACAACTAGCTGAAGCAAAACATGTAACATTCAGACCATAACAATATAATGGTAACTCATAATCTGACATTGAAGTGAACATTCATATTACTAAAATATAGAACTTACTTTTGCCTCCTTTCTCAACATCTTCACGCTCCTGGCCCGGTAACATGGACACAGAGTAGCAGCTGTATGTACTGGAGAATGTCCTGGGCATGCCATCATGTTGGAATCCAAAACTGAACTGTCAATACAATAACTATTTATCAACATCTGATAATCTTTGGTACTGATGTATCTCTAAGGCCAACAAACACGTAACTTGCATAATGATAAACTATGACTACTAAACAGGCCGTCTTCCATGTTAGTAGAATGGAAGACAAATTATTCTGGAACTGCTACCATTTACCTGTTTGGGGATCGCCAATTTATAATGTGCGAACATGGAACTGTGGGGACGCTTGTATTCAACATGTAAATGCAAACAGAAGAATGTGTATCAAAATTTTGTTTTCTTTTTCAGAAATAAGCCAGAATATTTACTTGTCCGCCGGACAAGTAAGTTTTGAAATCTACTTGTCTGCCAAAATGTTAACTTGTTCGAGTGGTTGTCAAGGGAAATCGAAGCTTTGGAAAAAAACATTAAAAACTCTGTCTTATTTTTATGACAACAACACAATGTTCCTGCTGTTTCGTGGCATGTACATCTGAGTGACTTGTGACCAAAGACACAATTTTATTTAATCTGCAAATTTTTTAATTGCAAAATTATATTTCCAACTATTTCCCGGTCCATTATCATTATTATTCATCAAGAATATTAAAAGTAGACACGTTACATGATGTATACCAATATTTTATTGATGCTGATATGAACGTTTTTATTAATAACAAATAATTATTACGATGATAGGAATGAGATAATTGTTTTCCTTGCTATTTGTTATAAAGTTACAAAAACTATTTATGTTTAATACGATATATATATATATATATGTGTGTATATATATATATATATATATATAACATATAACACTGCTGTAAAATGTTGGCACCAGTTTGTCATTGAAGATGCCGCTCAACCATCAGGTTGCAATTCAAAGCCAGGAAATGTTGTCACAAAAATCAAAATAAACTATATAATCTGATAATATTTTGTTCAACCTCTATGAACTTCAATATTAACAAAGTTCTGTATTTATACAAACGAAGATAATATTCAATTGATCATCAGCAAACAAACGCATATTTTTCCTAAATGTTATATTACCATTTCAATGATAATAAAACAGTCTTAAGGTAGCAGGATCCCTTTTGAACTACTTTTAACACCATATAATATTGTCATTAACTTGATGTACCATAAAATAGCACATGGTTTAAATTTGGTAGGAAATTATTTTTTGCATAAATTATGCTAATTAGCGACAGTCGAAAGGGGCTCATTTTTCAAACATGATAAAACTTTAACTATACACAGCAGGGATATGAAATTAACAACAGTCAAAGATAACACATAAAGGCATATTCTGAGGGAAATAGATATTACAAAAAAGAAATTTAAATATTTTTACAACATTTATACATTTTTTTCTTATATTCTAGCGCCTAATTAAATATTCGTGCTTAATAAAAAATCACATTCCACCATTTAAACACAAAATCGTTCCATCATTCCTTAGCCAATTATATAAAGAAACAATGCTGAAAAAATCAGAGCAATATCTTTAATGGTGTTGGAGATAACATGTTTGAAGGTAGAACACATTCACGAAAAAATGTTAGTTGAGTAAAATGCGTTTAAAGTTTTGCACTGCAATACGTGGCTATGGAACATAAACAAATTCCAGTTTCACTAATTAGGTTTTTTTCTTCTAATTAGGGTTTTTGTAATTTTATACTTGTTTAGCAATAATTAAGCTACAACTAATGCGTTTAAAAAAATATGTACAAATTCAGAAAAATCACATTTTTAATGGGATCTTGCTACCTTAACGGTGCCCGAATTACATTTACCAGGCGGAATATAATTTATAGATTTAGTTACGTTGTAACAATGCTGCTGCGCGCAGACAGCCGTAGTTGGCGGAAGCTGACATGACTAACGTTCGATGACTTGGAAGACTGCCGAGTCCGCGTGAGTTAGGCGTAATAATGGTTAAAACTATATAATCGATCAAATAACAGGTAGAGATATTTCCAAATATGATCCATGAGTGAAAGCAAGTTGTACGTCAGCCAAACTGAACAATTTATGATTTTGTGAAATACAGCCTCGATCAACGATGGCTGAAGCGGAGTCTGTCCTACACGTATGAGAGAGCTAGCACGGTGCGCTCAGCGGATGACCCTGTTAATGTGACGTACAACACACTAGCGGCGGAACGACAAGACGCCGACACACTAACAAAATTGCAACACGCGCGATTGCTAGCAAACTTCATTTACGTTTGCATTTCCTCAAATAAAAAGTTTGCAATGTTGCACACGTCACCATTTACTGTAAATTTTCACTTGTCCACCGGATAACCATGTAGTCATTTTACTTGACCGGGCCAAAAATCACTTGTCCCGGACAAACGGACAAGTATTATTTCGAACGCTGTTTGTATTGTGATTGGACTGGCAAGTTATTTAAAGTGTTGATGTATTGCTTGTGCTCCATCAAACTTGTCTTGACTGCAGGCATCACGGTTGTTCTTGTTACTGTTTGCTTAAATGGAATTTTGCACTATGTCTATGCACTTGAACGCAATTTTACCCAGGATATTTTGCATAGAGCCAAAATGAAACGAACTGATCTCCAGTCAATGTTTATGAGTGACATGACCATGGCATGGTTGGTTAGAACTTAGTTATGGACTTATAAAGAATACAGTTATGTGAACAGAAAGTTCACATTCCTGTTCGTGTTCTTGGTTTGGGTCTTGACAATTAGAATTACAACATTCACACGCAGGGTCTTATTAAATTAACTGTGTAATGTATTTTAATTGTACATATACATCCAAAAGGGCATCACTGCCATACTCAGAAAGTAGCAAACTGTCATCTTCTTCTTCTTCCAATACACGACATGCTGTCACTGCCCTGGGCCTGGGGCATGGGCTCTAGGCCTAGTAGTGTATGCTGTAGGTAGTGTAGCCTGTACTACTGGCTACAGGCTGTTGCCTGTAGACAATGTAGTGTAGCCGTAGCGCAGCCACAGGCACTGGCACTGCGTCTGTCAAGTTCGAGCTGTTATTGTTAATGACATAAGCAGAACATTTGACAAAAAAATCGCTAACAGGAATAATTACAACTTATATGAGTCAGCCAATATACACCATCATTACCATGTTTCTTGATTTGGATTCTTAATTTATGAGAGGATACTGATCGCCGTTACCCATGTATCGTCAGTTTTTAGCAGGAAATTACAAGGCAAAAACAATGCGCACAGGAAATGTTGTTCACGTGCGCAAGTATTTTTCTTAGTTGAGATTCTATTTGCTAACAAAAGACCCAATCACAGAACCTGGTTCAAAACTTGACAGCCGGCGCCAAACGCGGGACAACCTAAAAGGCGGATGAGGAAACGGCGGACCACATCGAATTCGTTTAGGGGAGACATCACATATAAAATGACGTTGTTTGAAAACATAAACCAAAACAAGCTTACATCCACCAGTTGCGCAACAAACCAAAGGCAGCAGTTATTACAATTACAGTGTGTTCATGTATTAAATTCGTTCAGAATTTTTAAGTACTGTACAATAGCCACATATGACCAATATCAGCTAAATGCTAATTCGCAACTTCGTAATTCATATATAAATAACTACCTTAGTTTTTTTTAGTACATAGCCAATTGGTTGATCACTAGGCCACTGGCCCAAGGAAGTGAATGAGCATAGAAAGAGGCGACTGGACTTCGGCGTTTAGGATGATATACACTTACAATGCCCTAAAATTAGCATATTGAAATATAATAATGAATAATAACAATAACAAGATAACTTCTATTGAGCCTAAGTCCTTGGAAACCAAATTCAGAGGCGCATCAAGAAAAAAAACGTTGGCCAATTTTAAAATCTCTACTAGTTTACACCCACCCGTTGAGCAACAAACCGGCGGCAACAAATAGCACTATTAAACGTTCAATACTTTTGCAAAGTCCCTAGCTCCTTCTTTCCTTCCTTCCTACCTTCCTTCTTTCCTTCCTTCGATCCTTCCTTCTTTTATTCCTTCGATCCTTCATTCCTTCCTTCGATCTTTCCTTCCTTCCTTCCATCCATCCATCCATCCATCCATCCATCCATCCTTCCTTCCTTCCTTCCTTCCTTCCTTCCTTCCTTCCTTCTTCGCTTCAGCGGTGCGCAATGGATCGGAAAACAAGAGTTTATAGTGTTCATAGCTAGCTCGCCAAGTCGTGAATACTCCAAATGGTTAGGGGAAAGGTTATGACCTTTTTATTCTTCAGGGACATGATCAAATCATGACAACATCGCAACCTGAAAGATATGCCCACTTGTCTGCTGCGGAACATAATTCGCGACCGGGATGGATGCCAGTTCTGGTTTCGATGTTTGCGAAGGTCAGAATTAAGATTATGGCATCCAAGACATATAAATGTGTCATGCAATATTCATTCAAGCGCTGTGACCATACCGTCGACTCTTCAATCAAAAACAGCCATGCCTGTAGGTGGCGATCAGGTTCAGGTGGACCATAGGCCATAGCTCCTCTTCGTGTGTCGAATGGTTGAAGCCAGATCGACTGGTGACACGGAGATAATGTTGCAATGTTCCGGCCGTTGTGAGCTGTGTAGCCACCAATTAACCGACTCTGTTTGGTTATTCACTCATGCCACGATAACCTCAAGAATATGTATTTGCTGTTCAAAGCCATTTGGAACAGATTAACATCCGACACCGCAGTGCCAATCGGTGAAGGACAGTATATATGTTGTATGGTGTGGCTTTGCTCCATCACATCCTTTGGCCACGTGGAGTATTTACACATGGAGAGCTATGCACGCTGTACCGTGAGACCGTAACAACGTGACGCGGACGTGTAATCAAATCATTGTCTTCAATGAATATCACAATCCACCCACCAAACACATGACACAACGAATGAATATCACTATCCACCACGGCTAGGAAGTTCTGGTGCTACCTTCGGCGTGTTCGCTACCTGGCTGCATTCCCGACAGTTTCGGACACAGTCCTCGATATCCGCATCAAGGCCAGGCCACCAGAAGAAGCTGCTAGGGATCGACTTCATTTTGACCATGCGCGGATGCATCACATGCAGTTCTCATAGTATATGTTATGTATTGTGGAGTTTGTATGTTTAAGGAGACATATTACGATTAGTAACCAACTATACATGGGGTTAGCAGTATCCCAGAGTGCCTCTGGTGTGTATTGCAGAAACGGAACAAAACACGGACGGATAGTTACAGCTAGTAACGTCTACTGGGTACCCGTTACATCAATATACAACATTTCTCCACCTTAAAATATAACTATTCTAAAGAACCATCTGCGACTAATATAGCAAGCTTACACTAAGAGTAACTGAGTGAATAATCACAAATTCAACTTAACAACAAGTTTGATAGCTCGTGATGAACGCCTGATAGCAGCTGGCGACTGATTAACAATCGGTGCTGGTGACTCTAACACGTTAAGTGCCTTAGGTGCTTGTTCTGTTTGCCTTCCATGACCTACTGGATCGACCGGATCAACTAGGTCGACCACCACAGGTTCTGTCTCGGATGTCACGCCAATGGGAGGTGCAATCGCGACATCGCTCTAACCTTCCGGTGTAGCTGATTGGTCATCATTCGCGACCACGTGGTCCACATGAACGGATCGCCTCCTGTTTCCTGGCAGTCAGACCAAATATGTTAGTGGCCCTAAAACTCTGAAAACCGTTCCCAGTGTCCACTTCTCCATTCATCCTTTCGTGTTTCTGACTCTCACTCTCTGGTAGACGTCGAACTTGCGAATGCGTGAATGAGCTCCATCATGATGTTGTTTCTGCTTCAATTGTGGATCTTGTACTTTTGCTTCGAGACTGGGTTTCGACATCGCAAGTCTAGTGCGTGGCGCTCGGTTCAGGAACAACTCCGACGGCATTTTATCCGTAAGCAAATGCGGTGTGTTTCGGTACTGGAACAGTATGTCCGACAGACGGTGCTGCGACGGTAGCTGGCTGTTCGATTTTGCAAGCATCTTCTTGAACGTCTGGACATTCCTCTCCGCGAGGCCGTTCGTCGCCGTGTGGTAAGCTGGACACAGTATATGCTTGGCGCCATTCAACATCAAGAAATGACCAAATTCCTCGCAAGCGAACTGACGTCCGTTGTTAGATACCACCTCGCGTGGTAACCCAAATACTGCGAACATTCTTCTCAGTTGCATTGTCGTCTTGCTTGCAGTAGTGCGAAACATTGAGACCACTTCCAGCCACTTTTAATGACTATCCACCACGACAAGGAAGTTCTGTCCGTCTTTTTCTGCAAAATCCACATGGATGCGTACTCATGGTCCCGTAGCCCACGGCCATAGAACCAGTTGTGCTACCTTCGGCGTGCTCGCTACCTGGCCGACAGTTTCGGACACAGTCCTCGATATCCGCATTAAGGCCAGGCCACCATACGAAGCTTCTAGCGATTGGCTTCATTATGAGCATGCCCGGATGCATCACATGCAGTTCTCGTAGTATCTGTTCTCTGAACACTGTTAGAATGACTACTCTCCTCCCCCAGAGAAGACAGCAATCTTCCAACGACAGTTCATCTTTTCTGCATCGACATGCATTCACCAACTCATCGGTTGAGTTTGGCCAGCCTCGCCGTGTGAATGCATAGACCTTTGCCAACGTAGGATCCTTTATGGTAGCCCCTGCAATAATTTTAGCCGTTACTGGAAGTTCGGCCACAGACAACATGTTGACTGCTGCCACCGTTTCATCAGGATCAGCCGACTCTGGCGATCCCACCGGCAATTTGCTCAGTGCATCTGCGTTCGCATTTCATTTAGATGACTTGAATTGAATCTCATATTGATAACCCGCCAGTATCAGAGCCCATCGTTGTATCCGAGCCGCCGCCATCGTAGGTACGCCAGTCGTTTCCCCGAAGATGCGAACCAGAGGACGATGATCCGTCACCAGTTTAAAAAAGCGACCAAACAAGTAGAGATGAAACTTCTTCATTCCGTATATTATCGCCAAGGCCTCCTTTTCGATTTGCGAGTAATTTTTATCGGCTTTGCTCAGTGTTTGCGAGGCGAATGCTATCGGCTTCTCTGATCCATCCTTCATTTTGTGGCTAATGACTGCGCCAATACCATATTGGCCTGCATTGGTACCCAATATCAGCTCTTTTCTCTGGTCGTAGTGCATGAGGATGGTGCAACAGTACTCTTTTGCACTTAGTGAATGCTGCCTCACATTCCCAATCCCAGGACCACTTGCCACTTGCCTGAAGACGTCTGAAGAGAGGCTGCAGCATTGAGGACAAGTTGGCCATGAACTTCGCGTAATATTACAGCAGACCAAGGAAACTCTGCAACGCCGTAAAGTTGGTTGGCCTTGGTGCCTTTCTGGTAGCTTCAAACTTGTCCTGCACAGGCTCAATGCCCTCAGCACTCACGATGTGGCCCAAGTACTGCACCTTCGACTTCAGAAACCTGCACTTTGCTTTGTTCAACTTCACCCTGTTTTGGTCTAGTCGTGCTAGCACCAGATTCAGTGTTTTTAGATGATCGGCCTCATCTTCACCCACAACGAGATTATCATCTATGAAGCAGATCACATTTTAAATGCCACTCAAGGTTTTGTCCATAGTCGCTTGGAAAATGGACGGTGATGTCTGTAATGATATGCACATCATTATGGCTAGCTGCAGATTAGCTGCAGCTCAGTCGTCTTGACCTAGATATGGAGGCTGGTGTTTCAGACATAAAGCATAAACGTTTCTTATTAATCCGTGTTCTGTGTTACACGCTACCCGAACAAACACAGTAACATGACATGGCGGCAGCGGTGGGATCGTGAATGTATAGCATATCATAGCCTATCAGATGTAGCCTTGGCGAAGTTTTGAAGAACATTGCGAAACATTGCGAACGATTTCACGCACCAAAAATGGCGCATCGGCTATGAACTGTCATTCTCGATAACCGTGTCAAAGGTCACGTCAGGCGCTGTGTACACTCGCAGGCCTAGAACATTCGTAAAAACACCTACGCTGATCTGTAAGCTAGTCATGACTCAAAACAATAGTCAGACAGCTGTATACGATTATTATGTAAGCTTAGACTCGTAAAAGCAGTCATACAGCTACACATCGACATTGCCACTCAACAACAACGTCAGCGAGAACGTCAACGCGATAGCCAATAGCAACATGGACCACGTACCACGAATGGACTGGTCAGTGCCGAATCCGGCCGACACTTTCAAACTGTTCAAACAGAGAATTGAGTTGTACTTCAAGGCTAAACGCATCGAGACCGCAGATCAAGTTGTCCACATTTTGCTTCAAGTTGGCGATGAAGGTTTGCGACGCTACAACTCTTGGACACTATCCGAAGAGGACAAGAAAGATCCCAAGAAGATATTCGCAGCATTTGAAGAGCAGCTTGAGCCACCGGAAAACTACCGGATCAGTCGTCTGAAACTGACGCACTACAAACAGACGCGCGAAGAAGGATTGGACGATTTCATCAACAGGTGCAAGCTACAAGCTTTAAAGTGCGATTTTGTTGACGACGAATTGAACGAACGTTTAATTGAGCTGATCATAGCAAGCACACCAATCGCAGACTTTCAAAAAGAGCTGCTGAACAAGCCAAAAGGCATGAAGCTTCACGAAGCAATAGCCCTTGGACGAAGTTACGAAGCATCGGCAACGCACGTCAAACAACTACAGCAATTGCATAGCGACGGACGAGCACAGCAGATGGATGTCATCCGAGACAAGCGGGACACATGCTGCAAATACTGTGGTCGAAGTCACCCATACGGAAAGCAGTACTGTCCAGCTAAAAACGACACTTGTAATGCGTGCCAGAAGCGTGGGCATTGGCAAAAGTGTTGTTTGACAACAAAGCATGAACAACTAGCTACGAACTCTTCCGCTAGGGGACGTTACCCTCCACAGCAAACAACAGACTCGTTCGGTAGAGGGCAGCACCGTAGAATACAACCCCAAAAACGTTATGAGACGCAACGCCAAACGCCCGACGTACATCGTCCTGACAGACGCAATCAACGACTTCACACAGTAGATGAACAATGCGACTACGATGATAGCAGGTCACAAGCAAATGAATTTTCATTCAATGTAGTCCACACTTCAACTTCAAACAGGAATGAGGCATATGCTATTCTGAAGATTCAGCTATGCAACAGGCCAGGCATGCACAACTTCACGCTGAAAGTCGACACAGGCGCACAGGCAAACACTATGCCTTTCCGAACGTTCAGAGACATGTTTCCAGAACAACTCGACACAGTTGGAAATCCTCGTGTAGACTGCCTACAGCCAACAGATAGCATTCTAACAGCGTATAACGGAACCGCTATCACATGCAGAGGAGTAGTAAAGGAGGTTAAGTAGCGGGGACGGTGGATTCGGAGTGAAGCAAAAGCAAAGTACCCGGATGTAGGTCAAGGTCAAAGGTCAAGGTCAAATACCCGGATGTAGGTCAAGGTCACGTGGCGCCCCCTACCGGAATTTTTCGGAACTAGAATAGCACGCCACCTAGCGGATTTTTTCGGAACTAAAATATTTCCCTCCAAAATAGCGCCCCCTGGCGGATAGTTGGTGAACTAATTATTTCCCGTCAAAACTAGATAGCGCCACCTAGCGGAATTTTTCACTACTAAAATATTCCCCGCCAAAACTGAAAAAGCGCCCCTGTCGGATAGCTGGTGAATTAATTATTTCCCGCCAAAACTATAATAGCGCCACCTAACGGATACTTGGTGAACTAAATATTTCCCGCCAAAACTTGAATAGCGCCACCTAGCGGATAGTTGGTGAACTAAAATTATTTATAATAGCGCAGTCTAGCGGATTTTTGTCGAACTACAATTATACAAGTGGTGTCATCTTGTGGACAAGTTGTAAACTAAATGTTCTAGTACTGCAAATATTCGTGTCTCTTGCACGCTTGCGTGCAATAGAGCCCCCTGACGGGTACATCACGAACTACAAACATCATCCCCTAGTGGACAAGTGAGCGAACCACATATGAGTACTGCAAATATTCGTGTCTCTTGTTTTTTCTCGTCCATAAACACCTGGTGGATATATCATCATCAACTGATAGCACCCCTGTTAGATAAGTGGTGAACTAAATAACTACTCAGCAGTCCGCGCTTGTGTACATTCTACTCAGCAGTCCGTGCTTTTGAATTTTCTACAATCCGTGATCTTTCGGCACGCCCACGTGACCTTTATGTTCTGTTCCATAATCTTTTCGGCACGCCCACGTGACTTTTCGGCACATTCTCTAACTATATAAGCGCGGTGTTTTATCAATCAGCCCGTCATTCGTATCACGACGACACCATGGTCAACATCATGTTGAAAACACCGAACTACCACACGCCTGCGGCCTTCAGCGACAGCGACGTAGACGAACCGTGTTGCCGACCGTTCGAAGCATCTGGCACCCGACCGCGGTCACTGGATGTCAACCGACCATCATCACCATTGTATCACGATAGCGCCAACCTCAAAACACCCAACTACCATGCGCCTGCAGCCTTCAGCGACAGCGACGTAGACGAACCAACTAGCCGACCGTTCGAAGCAACTACCAGCCGTCCACATTCAGCGTCAGTCAATCAACCAGTCGTTGCGTCAAGCCTCTACTCACCGCAACCGGAACCTCTACCCGAATCGGAGGTTGCTGTGAAACCGAAACGAGTTGAATTTTCAGGGGCCGACTCTCCCTTGTCAAACCTTTATCCATGCAGGGTCAAAGCCTTCGGTCGGGTTTTTAATTCGGTCGAGCATGCTTATCAATACAGGAAGGCATTGTATCACGGCGACGTCGAATGCGCAGAGCGCATCAAAGCTGCGAAGCATGCGCGCTTGGCAAAACGAAAAAGCAAACAGATTGGAGAGACGAGATCTGGTTGGAACGATGTCCGTGTTCACTGGATGCGACATTTGCTCCTCGCAAAGTTCAAAGCGTCAAAGAATTTGCGAGCCGTATTGTTGGCAACCAGAAATGCTGAACTGGTGGAGCGTGAATCATCGAAAGGGGGCTTTTGGGGACGTGGTCGTGGCTACAAAACGACGTTTGTTGTCTCTTTACTACGTCATTCTGCCACACTCGTAAACTCACCGCCCGAAAAGATCACGTGGTGTTTCGGTGAATGGCAGACGTTGTATTTCACGCTCTCTACGATACATCCGAACATAGAATTTGTCGAAGGTCTTCCCGATGTGTCGTCTTTCGATCCTAAAACTAGAAACTTGGTAGTTATCGACGATCTCATGTCGGAAACGGACGAGAGGGTCACCAAACTGTTTACGAAGAAGAGTCATCATTGCAACACGTCCGTAATATATTTAGTGCAAAATGTATTTCCCAAAGGGAAAGAGAGTCGCACTATAAGTATAAACGCACAGTACATGGTACTCTTCAAGAACCCTCGCGACAACACACAAGTGGTCAACTTGGCCAAACAGATGTATCCGGGTCGAATAAAATACATGCAAGAAGCTTTCAGAGACGCAACGTCCGTACCACACGGGTATTTGTTCGTCGACCTCAAACAGGCCACACCGGAACACTTGCGCCTGCGTACTAATATCGTTAAGGAACCAAACAAATTGCAGTACGCCTACCTTCCGAAGATATAAATAGAAGCACGCCGTGACACTCGTCATTCGTCATGTCGGCGCGAGTAAAGAGAAATGCGTTGTGCCTTTGTCTCCTTGCTAAAGCGGATCCTGCTTTAGCCAGAGCCATCATCGACAAGGGAAAACCCGATCTGGTACACAGTCTGTGCGAGTGTGCACAGAACATATTAAAAAGGAACGTATCACTAAAGAAAGATCACAAGACTAAACTGCGTCGGTACAAGAAGGACCTCAGAACCTTGGTCATCAGGAAAACCGGTCTTCATCAGAAGAAACGTATTCTACAGAAAGGTGGTTTCCTTGCGGCCCTACTAGCTCCCTTGGCTACGGCCCTTCTAGCCCCTTTGGTGACGACGTTGTTGCAGTCGTAACTACACGACTATGGAACATCCAAAGAAGATGGCGCTGGTCGATCCACGTATTTTGGATAACGTTCAACTGCAACCTCCTTCGACCAGTCCTATAGGGAGTGTTCGTCATCGACATCGAAGACGTCCGGTGTCATCACGGCGCGCAGTTCATTCGGCTACACCGATGCAACACTTGCGTTGGGAACCGTATTAATAGTCTTGCACGACAGGACACCAGCATTATTACGGCATGTCTCCTCGCATAGGTAAGAAGACGAAGCGTTCACACGATGTATTGAAAAGTATTTACTACGACACGAAACTAACCGGAAGTTACGGAGGTGTTGATGCCCTGCATCGTGCTTCACGTGCTTCACATGCTTCACGTGCATCGTCGAAAGAGGTGAAACGGTGGTTGTCGGAACAAGACACTTACACACTACACAAACCGGTGACATATCGTTTCAGGCGTAGACGTGTCGTAGTGGTGGTATAAATCAACAATGGCAGGCCGATCTGGTAGACATGTCACGTTTGAAAAGGTACAACGACGGTCACACTTTCATTTTGACCGTGATAGACGTGTTCTCCAAGAAAGCGTGGTCTGTTCCTTTAAAGAACAAATCGGGGCCGTCACTCACGACGGCGTTTCGTCGGTTGTTAAAGGACAATGATGGCCCACTGTCATTGCAAACAGATAAAGGAAAAGAGTTTCTGAATAGGCAACTGCAAGAGTTTCTGAAAGAGAAAGGTATCCACCATTTTACGACACACAACGAAGAGACCAAGGCGTGTATCGTGGAACGTTTCAATCGTACTCTGAAGACACGTATGTGGAGATATTTCACACAAAAAACAGACGTTAAAGTACCTGGACGTATTACACCACCTAGTCGATTCGTACAACGACAGTTATCATAGAAGTATTGGAATGGCGCCATCTGAAGTGAACGTGATCAATCAAGAAGAGGTTTGGCAAAGGTTGTACGGAAATGAAGGACACGGAAAAGTCAAACCGGTTTTAAAAGTGGGCGATCACGTGCGTATCAGCAAAGTCAAGAGACAATTCAAAAAAGGTTACTTACCCAACTGGAGTGACGAGATATTTACCGTCAAAACAGTTCATCTTTCCGATCCGCCTGTTTATCGTTTGATCGATGATGAAGCCTCGCCGATAGAGGGAACATTTTACGAACAAGAACTACAGAAAGTGGTTGTGGCCAAGGATAAACTCTATCGTATCGAGAAAGTGTTGCAGCAGCGCAAGCGAGGAAGAAAGACACAGGTCCTGGTCAAGTGGGTAGGGTATTCCGACTCGTTTAACAGCTGGTTGGATAAGGCGTCACTCGTCGCGTATAAAGGTTAGTACACACCGGTCGAGCCGTCATTCGTGTCATGGAAGATACGACGGACGTTCAATTCGAAAACACAGAGCTCGAAGACACAGGAAGTAACAGCAGACGTTGGGTGTTGTTTGGAAATACGTGCCCGAAATCGGAAATCGTCTTTTTCTGCCAAATCGTCATACTGTACACCGTTATATTGGTCAGTATCTACAACCTTACTAAAGTAGACGGAAACTCTAATCTGTGGACGGCTTTGTTAAGCAGTTGCCTGGGGTACCTGTTACCTAATCCGTCTATGAAACGCGGTGAACATGTCGTCTGATTTTTACCTGACATTGCCCAGCAACGCGTCTATGGAGTTAAATCCCGACAACACGTTGACCCACTATGTCACGGCTTTGCCTCAACGCATCAGTTTAGTCGGTCAGTGGGAGTGCGGACTGGTGGAGATTCAATACCCGCACAGTTGGTACAACGTGAGAGAAGAGGAAACTTATTTTGCCGTGAAGGCCGATGGTACGACTTATGTGGTGAATATCGAGGCAGGCCACTACGATAGTCCCCAAGCGCTCATTCGTGCAATCAACAGAATCATAAAGTCACCGATAAAAGAAAAGGAAATAAAACTAAGCTACAGTGACACCACACAAAAAGTGACTATACACATGATAGAAAACATCTCATTCTCAGTGTACTCGTTGAAACTTCAGCATTTGCTAGGTTTAAGCCAGGCTGTTTACACCACACCCGAAGAAGGACCAGATTATTATTACGTTAAAAAAGCCGAATCTGTGGTAGACATGGCGCAGGGTTTTTACTCCCTATACGTCTACACCGACGTTGTGGAACCACGTGTGGTCGGGGATACCGTCGTCCCTCTGTTGAGGGTTGTACCGATAGAAGGAAAACATGGAGACGTGGTGTCAAAAAGTTTCGATAATGTACAATACGTTCCCGTCTTGCACAAAGAATTTACGACCATCGAGATCGATATAAGAGACGACACGGGATGTCGCGTACCATTCGAGCGAGGTAGAGTGACGGCAACACTTCACTTTCGACGACGCAAACCATAATTTTTTGAAACATGAGTTGTAATCGTTCTTACGAAGACTACTACGTCAGACAAGTCGGTGACGGATTGCCCGTGTTTGTTGGGGCAAGTTGTTGAGCAGTTACCTAATCCGTCTATGAAACGCGGTGACCATGTCGTCTGATTTTTACCTGACATTGCCCAGCAACGCATCTATGGAGTTAAATCCCGACAACACGTTGACCCACTATGTCACGGCTTTGCCGCAACGCATCAGTTTAGTCGGTCAGTGGGAATGTGGACTGGTGGAGATTCAATACCCGCACAGTTGGTACAACGTTCGTGAGGCAGACAATAGGTTCTACCTCAATGAACAGGATCACACGGGACTCTACAACACTGCCAAAATCGAGCATGGATATTACTACAGTCCGGTCATACTGATATACAACATCAACAAAGCTCTGGCGAGGATGTCAAAGGACGGAATGAAGGCAAAATTTATCTACAGCGACATTTCTCAGCGGGTGACCTTGTACATGACACCCCACACTGTGTTCAACATACCTTTTCAGAGCGCCATGCAGTCCATACTAGGTTTTCACCCGTCCGCCGTCACCAGTCCCAAAGCAACGGATACACGCGAGGACAAGCTAGGTAAAAAAGACATAGATCTCAAGGTGTCGTCCATCGTGTATGATACACCAAATAACGACGAGTACACCTTCCGCAAAGAAGCCGATTCCGTTGTAGACATGGCGCAGGGATTTTACTCGCTGTACGTCTACACCGACGTTGTTGAATCACGTGTGGTCGGGCATACCGTAGTCCCTCTGTTGAGGCTTGTACCGATAGAAGGAAATCACGGAGACGTGGTGTCAAAAAGTTTTGATAATGTACAATACGTTCCCGTCTTGCACAAAGAATTTACGACCATCGAGATCGATATAAGAGACGACACGGGCCGTCGCGTGCCATTCGAGCGAGGTAGAGTGACGGTAACACTTCACTTTCGACGCCGCAAACCATCATTTTTTGAAACATGAGTCGTAATCGTTCTTACGAAGACTATTACGTCAGACAAGTCGGTAACGGGTTGCCCGTGTTTGTTGGTGCAAGGGTGCAACGAGGTCACGGTCTAGGTAGTTTGTTCGGTGGTCTCATTCGAAGTGCTATGCCACTCATAAAAAGAGGCGCACTCGCTTTGGGAAAAGGAGCGTTAAAGACAGGTTTGGGGGTGGCCGGTGACGTGTTGTCTGGACAGAGCATTAAAGAATCTGCAAAGAGGCGTGCGAAAGAAACCGGAAAGGACATGATCAGTAGAGTGTTGGGAAGCAGTGGACCTCCTGGCATACGCAACGCTCCTATAAAACGCAAGCCGACGAGAACCCTAGCCAGTGTCGCCAAGAGACGCAGACGACAGAAGACGCGTCGAGACGACATATTTGACTAGACATGGCTTTTGTCCACCAGTTGTCGTGTGAGGGAGTCAAAAGCGAATTGGACCTATTTAGTTTACCGACGACACAAACGAGTATCGAACACGCACAGTGGATCGAGCATCGACCTGTCGCCTCGATAGGTTCGGGTGGTCCTATCGAATTCTTATTGCCCGGATCGGGAGACGATTACCTGGACGTGGCCAATACTTACCTGTTGGTGCGAGCACGTGTAGTCAAAGGAAACGGGGACGATATCGCTCAAGCTGCAGCTGTTGGACCAGTAAACAACTGGATGCATTCTCTGTTTAGTCAAGTCGACGTGTCTTTGAACGGTACCCTCGTCACACCTTCAACGAATACCTATCCTTATCGAGCGTACATAGAAACGTTACTGAGTCACGGAGCAGAAGCAAAGAAGAGTCAACTGACTAGTGCCTTGTGGTATAAAGATACGGCTGGACACATGGATGCCACCGACGACGCAAACACGGGGCTGCAAAAAAGAAAGACCTATATTTCCGGTAGTCGAATCGTCGATATGATGGGCCGTCTACACGTCGACCTCTTCTTTCAAGACCGCTATCTATTGAACGGTGTCGACGTGAAAATTCGACTAGTACAGAGCAAGGATGCTTTTGCACTCATGGGTGCTGGTGGTGACAATGCCGATTACAAGGTACGCATAGTCGAAGCAATTTTGTTTGCGCGAAAAGCTAAACTGAATCCTGCCGTACAGATGGGTCACATCAAAGCGCTACAAAAGGGAACGGCCAAGTATCCGTTGCGAAGAGTCGATTGCAAGGTATTTTCCATACCCCGAGGTGCCATGTCGCACACTCACGAAAACGTTTATTTGGGTGTCTTACCCAAGAGAATAGTCTTGTGTTGTATAGACAACGACGCATACAACGGAACATTCGCCAAGAATCCGTTCCACGTAAAACACAACAACTCGAACTTTCTTGCATTGTACGTCGACGGGCAACAAGTTCCTGCGAAACCACTCCAACCTAATTTCAACGATGGTTCCTACGTGAGAAGTTACAGTAATCTATTTGCTGGAACGGGAAAGATCTTTCAAGACGAGGGAAACAACATCAGTCGTGACGAGTTTGGCAAAGGATATACCCTGTTTGCGTTTGACATCACACCAGATTGTTGTGACGGTCCCCATTTCAATTTGGTACATAAAGGCAACCTATGAGTCGAGATGCACTTTAATCAACCTCTCGACCAAACGATCAACGTCGTCGTCTACGGATAATTCGAGACGGTTTTGGAGATTGACCGCAACAGAAACGTCGTCTACGATTACTGATGGATACGGCACAGATAGAAAGACTCCTTGCGGCGGATGCTTACACTAGAACCGTTGTTCGAGGCGTACTACCTAAAGACGGGTTACCCACTACTCCTATGACGACCTATCCGGCAGCTTTCGTGTGCAACACTCATTCGAGCAATGAACCGGGTCAACATTGGATCTGCATGTTTATCGCAAAAGACGGACGTGGAGATTACTTCGACTCCTACGGTTTGCCACCTCAACACGACGAATTCGTGGATTTTCTACAGAGCAACTGCGTGACTTGGACTTTCAACAAGAGAACGCTTCAGAGCCCGCTGTCTAACGTGTGTGGACAATACTGTGTCGTGTACTTGCTGCACCGAAGTCGAGGCGTACCTACGAAGACGTTTGTGAACACTTTCGGGAACGATTTAGTGAACAATGACTGTCGTGTTTTCGATTTTGTTAAGAGTGCCAAGTAACGTTTGCATGTAATGTTGGCATGCACATTCTTGTATTACCTTAATTAAGCAATAAAAAAGTCGACACCATATGTGCGTTTGTGAAATGCTTTATTCAGACACCCAAGATACGATTTTTTTTTATTTGAATATTTCACATATAATATATCTTGCACACTGTTCCTGTAGATTTCAAATCGGTAATGCTAATAAGGTTCCCAACGTGTGATTTGCAAAGGTGTCGCCGAATGAGCTGCGCGCCGCGACGATGCAGGTCGTCTACGATTCCGACGACGACCACTGTCAAACGGAATGCTGGTTTCCTTTGATATGTCGCCGTCCACTGACGCTGTCTGCATGTAAAGCCAACGATCGAGATTACCCACTAAATCCATTGGCGTGTTGACATCCTTTAGACCACGAGCAAAGGTTTCCCATCCCACCGGTTCAAACGACTTCCGTTTTCTCAACACGTCATTCACAAGGTCCACGATATTACTTCCGGGAACCGCCTTGTTTCTGTACATCATCTCGCCACGATCATTCCAACTTACGGCCCCTTTCATTTTATCGAGTAGTCTTCGTACTTTCTGCTTCATAGTTTTTGGAACGCTGTCGATGATTTCGTTTTCGATACTCTCCTTTTCGACGACTTCATTTTCGTTAGCAGGTTGTACTTTGTTTTTCTCTTCACTGGGAATTTTTTCGACGACCACACGCACGGGTTCTTGCATACGTTTGTCGGAAAGATCGTTATATCGACTCAATACCTGGTTATACAACACAACCTTTTCCCTCTCGTATATATCGCTTCGTTCTAATATGTCTAGCATTTCATTGTCGAGTCGTTGCAAAACCCTTTCGATAGGATTAGCCGGAGAAGGACGTTGAGGTTGAATGTTTTCCAAAATACGTGGATCGACCAGCGCCATCTTCTTTGTATACTCCATGGACACTTGAGATGGAGACTGGAATGTCGAGCTTGTTGAAAGAACCGTAGGTACATGTGTCATAGTGGGCACCTGAGTTGGAGACGAGAATGTCGAGCTTGTTGCTGGGGCCAGAGACACCGATGTCGAAGTAGGCGCCGGTTCAAGTGAATTGAACAATGTAGTGCTTGTCGTCGTAGTGTTTGTCGATGGTCTACAGCGACTGTGGGCACTGTGTTGTTTCCAGTTATCTCGACGTGTAAAATGTCTCTTGCAATCTGGGCACTGGAAGGCCGCCCGTGATACTGGCGTAGGCTTGTTGGCAGCTGGTAGACTAGTCCATAAGCTCATGATGTACGTGTTTACTGTTCAAATGTAAAGAACGGAATGAACCGCGATTTGAATTTT
>JAHLWY010001385.1:0-21438 GCA_020002185.1 Paraescarpia echinospica | reverse complement strand
GCTGCTGGCGGCTTCTGTGATGGTGGCTACTGCACCATGCCAGCGAGTGCTGTCAGTATCAGAGAAGCCCAGTCTGTATCCCTGCATGCAACAACATTGTATCCCTGGAGACATTGTATCTCTGCATCAACAACACTATCCCTGCATCAACAACACTGTATCCCTGCATCAACAACATTGTATCCTTGCATCAACAACATTGTATCCCTGCATCAACAACACTGTATCCCTGCATCAACAACACTGTATCCATGCATCAACAACATTGTATCCTTGCATCAACAATATTGTATCCCTGCATCAACAACACTGTAAACCTGCACCAACAACACTGTATCCCTGCATCAACAACACGGTATCTCTGCATCAACAACAGTGTATCCCTGCATCAACAACACTGTATCCCTGTACAGTAACACTGTATCCCTGCATCAACAACATTGTATCCCTGCATCAACAACATTGTATCCCTGCATCAACAACACTGTATCCCTGCATCAACAACACTGTATCCCTGCATCAACAACATTGTATCCCTGCACCAACAACATTGTATCCCTGTATCAACAACACTGTATCCCTGTATCAACAACACTGTATCCCTGCATCAACAACATTGTGTCCCTGCATCAACAACACTGTATCCCTGCATCAACAACACTGTACTCCGGCATCAACAACATTGTATCCCTGCATCAACAACACTGTATCCCTGCATCTACAACATTGTATCCCTGCATCAACAACACTGTATCCCTGCAGTAAATAATATTGTATCCTTGCAGTCAAGTACTAAGTGTAAATAGTGATGGTGGTGATCACAACTCAAGCGAAGCTAGTACGTGTCGCACGTGAATTGTCAAGACAAATGGTCGATTCGCGTGCCTAAACTTGGGGTAAACACAGGCCTAGCTACACATTAAGAATAGTAAGATTGATACACTACTCTGTCTAGACAACGTACCTATTATATTATACTGAATCAATGACAGAATAGCGAATAGACAGTCGAATACCTGCAGTTTTCCTACTGTTTTGAAAACCGCTGAAGGATTACTCAGTCGAATTCGTTCTTTCAAAAGGTTACTGCCGTAGGCGAAATAGTTAAACTTCCCTGCCATTTGGTGTGGCCGCCCTGACTATTTCTCGAGCAGCTCGAGAAATAACGCGAACTCGGTCCGTTATTTGTCGAGCAGCTCGAGAAATAACGCGAGGCCTGGCTGTTATTTGTCGAGCAGCTCCACAAATAACGTCGATTTTGATCGTTATTTATCGAGCAAATCTGGACGTGCATGCATGTGCACTTAGATTTATTTTCAAGGCATCTACGTGGACATATTAATTGTTTGAAGTAAATCCGATGCAGTCTGATCATTTCGTGCGTGTATTTGTCCGTTCTGATGGGAAATGAAGAATTCGTATTCGTCGAGCTGCTCGAGAAATAACGCCGACTTCGTTCGTTATTTATCGAGCAGATCTGGACGTGCATGCATGAGCACTTAAAAATATTTACGTGGACATGCTAATTGTCTGAAGTAAATCCGACCCTGTTGAATCATTTCGTGTGTGTATTTGTCCGATCTGATAGGAAACGATGACTTTTCTCATTCGTCGAGCTGCTCGAGAAATAACGCCGACTTCGTTCGTTATATATCGAGCAGATCTGGACGTGCATGCATGAGCACTTAGAAATATTTACGTGGACATGCTAATTGTCTGAAGTAAATCCGACCCTGTTGAATCATTTCGTGGGTGTATTTGTCCGATCTGATAGGAAACGATGACTTTTCTTATTCGTCGAACTGCTCGAGAAATAACGCCGACTTCGTTCGTTATTTATCGAGCAGATCTGGAAGTGCATGCATGTGCACGTAGATATATTTTCAAGGCATCTACGTGGACGTACTAATTGTCTGAAGTAAATCGGACGCTGTTGAATCGTTTTGTGCATGTATTAGTCCGTTCTGGTGGGAAATGAAGATATTTCTTATTCCAGTGTCCGCGTATCCTACTGGAGATGTGGAATTCAAGACTTTTTAAGGCTATTTGAAAAAGAAATTCAAGACTATTCTGAACGACAGATGATGTCTTTAATTGCAATAAATTGCAAGTCACATACGTTTGATCGCTTAGCATCACACGAAGCCTACACCTGTACATCTTTCATCGCTTGGCATCACCTCAAGCCTACAACTGTACACATCATTTGTTTCGCAGGCGCCTTGTGTATTCACTGCAGTAAAAATTATGTGGCTTTTTTGTAACCCTTGGACAGCCGTAGTGCCACCAGGCCATACAATTCTCGCAGTTAATCCAATTATGTACTCTTTCGTTGGATGACAGGTCGGAATTGCACAAGTCACCTTAATTTCCACTTTCATCCACGAACCGGCTCCGAACGTAGTTTCTGTATTTTGTGGCTTGGGCTAGCTTGACCCATGGTGGCCTTCTGTCAACGCTTCAGCATCCTGCAATGAATTCAAGCCAAATATCACATGCCATTTTGACACGAAGAGATGTAGTATTTTTTGTTCAGTGTGACATGTACTGTAATGGTATGTTATTGCTTTTTGTACTGATGACAATGGAAATAATTAAAAAACGATAGCGTATAAACAAATGCATTTTATTTTATCACTTTGATTGTGGATGTTTATAAATTTGTAAACAAATTGTATTGCTTTGTTGTTTGTTATGGTATGTGACAACGTACGATTCATTCTATTAAGTGTACAGTACACTTAAAAGCAAGGTTACACCTGTATGATACTATTATTAATTAAACTATTAATTGTCATTACGACATATGTACAACTAGATATGATTGGAGATAATTTAGCAGTGTTTTTCTAAACAAACGATTTGAATGATATATATATATATATCATTCAAATCAAATATATATAAATTTACGCAGAGGAAGTCATGGCATGCTGTTTGACTGTGTACACGTGTTAACACGCGTGTGTGTGTGTGTGTGTGTGTGTGTGTGTGTGTGTGTGTGTGTGTGTGTGTGTGTGTGTGTGTGTGTGTGTGTGTGTGTGTGTGTGTTAAAACGTATACACAGTCAAACAGAATGTCATGAAGTCCTCTGCGTAAATTACAGTTTACTTCAGCCGGGATTACAAACGTCAATAAAACGTGAGTGGAAGTAATTGATACATCCATGTGACGGTAATTTTGTGATCAAAGGAGCACAGCAAATGATGCAGTTGCAGGTTGAACTTTCTCATGAAAATACGTGTTTTGATTAGTCATTAAACTTATGCACACAAACATAACATTGGATGTAGAAATGTGGATACATGCCAAAATATTTACAAGTACTTTCTCGGTTAACTTTTTCATTATAAACTGACATGTTTCAGCCTAGTTGTCTGTTTTATAATGTTTTTGATTTGTACATTTTTAATCTATATGTGCATGCCTGCGTAATTCGGTATGTTGCTTATATTTTGACTATAATGCAATTCATTTTGTAATATATTACATTGTTGTATCAAAAATGGTGACAACTGATAAAATGGCACTCAAAGTATGAACTATATGTTATTTCTCGAGCAGCTCGACGTATAAGAAGTCTTCATTTTCCCATCGCAACGGACAAATACAGGCATGAAACGATTAGACTGCGTCGGAATTACTTCAAACAATTAGTATGTCCACGTAGATGACTTGAAAATATATCTACGTGCACATGCATGCACGTCCAGATCTGATCGATAAATAACGAACGAAGTCGGCGTTATTTCTCGAGCAGCTCGACGAATAAGAAAAGTCATCGTTTCCTATCAGATCGGACAAATACACCCACGAAATGATTCAACAGCGTCGGATTTACTTCAGACAATTAGCATGTCCACGTAAATATTTCTAAGTGCTCATGCATGCACGTCCAGATCTGCTCAATAAATAACGAACGAAGTTTGCGTTATTTATCGAGCTGCTCGACAAATAACGATAAGATTCGGCGTTATTTATCGAGCAGCTCGAGAAATAGCCTGAGCCTTTGGTGGCCGTGTGTTACATAACGTGTAGGTTAGACTAGACCCGTCGTCCTTGTGTGTATGCGACTGTCTTAAGTTTACTCGACACTTGTCCGGTTGCGAAAAGGCTGCCATCAACCTCATAGACTGGCCACCACGCGACGCCACTATCTGCTTCTTCCCTTGCTCCTTTGCGGGGTGGGGTCCACGTCACTTGGTAGCTTCTTCTACTTTTCGTATCAGTTCTTTCCACCTCTCTCTCTCTCTCATCCGCAATGGCCGTCCATTCATGGCTGTTCACGCCAGCCCTCCCCGAGTCTCTTTTTATGCTGTCGTTCCATCTCAGCCTTGGTCTTCCTCTCCTTCGTCTGCAACCCTCTTCTACTTTCCACGCTCTTTTCGCCAGTCTGTCTTCGTCCATTCTATGTACATGTCTCGCCCATCTCATTCTGTTACCGGTTACTTTCTTCTATATATGTTTTTTTAATTCCAATCTCCTCTCTCAGTTCCTTCATCTTCCTACTGTCCTCTCGCGTTACTATACATATTCTTCTAACCCAGTTGTTTTCTGCTACCTGTAGTTTCTCCTCCTGTCTCTCTGTCAGTGGCTATGTTCCCAACCCATATATACAGCCTGGTACAACGCAGGCTTCCAACACTTTCTTTCAGTTGTTTCTTAAGTTTTCTGTCCCACATAATTCCTTCTACCCTCTTCCATGCTGCTGCTCCTGCTTGCACCCTCCTCTGTATTTCTTTACTACTCCTTCCATCCTCACACACTGTTCCGCCCAGGTATATAAAGCTGTTCACTTGTTTAATTGTCTTTCCTTTAACAAGTACATGCAGGTCTACCTCCTGTTCACCTATCCACATTACTTCAGTCTTCTCCAGATTCATTCAGAGGCCGTGTTTTCTGAAGGTGTCACTCCATTCTTGCAATGCTTTCTGTAGTTCCTCTTTGTTATCAACCACCACTGCTAGGTCATCTGCATACAGTATCTTCTTAAGTTCTTCCTGCTCCGATATCTTTCCACTGATCAGGTTCATCACCATAATGAAAAGCAGGGGACTCAAGGCACTTCCCTGTCTGAGTCCTACTCCACTCCAAATTGTTCCGATGTTTCTCCTTCGACTCTTACTACCGCTGTTGTCTCCTTGTACATTTCCTCCACCATTCTGGCTTCTGCTTCTCCAACCTCCATCCATCTCATGACTGCAAATGTAAGTTCTCTCGGCACGGTGTCAAATGCCTTTTCCAGATCTACAAAACCGAATGCTACATCCTTTTTAAATTCTCTCTTCTTCTCGAAAATTTGTCTGATGGCAAACAATCCATCATCTGTTCCTCTCCTTTGCCTAAATCCCAGCTGATTCTCTCCGATTTTGCTCTCCACTGTAAGTCTCACCCTAGCATTCAGTATCCTTTCCAACAATTTCAGGGCTTGGTTCAGTAATGTGATGCCTCTGTATCTCCCTGGGTCATGGATGTCCCCTTTCCCCTTCCATATCGACACAATCACTCCTCTTCGCCATTCTGCTGGTATCTCTCCTGCTGTGAAGCACATATTAAACAGCCTCGTCAGCCACTTGATTCCAACTAGTCTGTTTGCTTTCACCATTTCCACTTAGAGTTCATCCACTCCTACATCCTTTCCTGTTTTCATCTTCTTTACTGCTTTCTCCACCTCATCTCCTGTTATTGTCCTCACCTCCAGCGCTCTCCTTACAGTATGAGCTAGGTATCTCTATCTCATATTCTTCCTCCGGATTTAGTAGTTTCTTGAAGTACTCCTCCCAAACACCCAGCACCTGTTTGCTCCAGTGACCAGTGTCCCGTCGCTTCTCTTCATTGCTGATGTTCGTATAGTATCTTTGCTGTCTCTGTCTCTATCCCTGGCAAATTTGAAGATCAGTGTTTTTCCTTCATCTTCTTCAATCCTATCACATATAATTCCTGCTGTTTTTCATCTCTTGCTTTAGCAACTGCCTTATTTGCTGCCTTCTTCTTCTCTCGGTACTTCTGCTTCAACATTACTAAGTGACATAGCATACAATTGAGGTCATTTATTCGAGCCACATGGCGCTGCCCATACTGACCCATATGGTGGGTTTGTCTTCCAGGTTTTCTTTCCCGTAGGTCCATGTTTTCCATGACTAGTGGACATGATCTGCCCATGGTTTGAATTCAGAGTTTTCCTTCTCCTAGACCCACTGCCTGTCAAAGCTAATGAGTTGGGTCTACACAGGTTTTTAAATCAGAGTTGTCACTCTCCTAGATCCCTAGCATGTTAGCCTGGGGCCGTAAGGTGCCCAGTTACCGCATTGTACCACAAGGAGATCATGCTAGAGTCTTGTCTATGGAGAGGCTATGTACCAGCAGGGGAGGCTTGTGAAGGGGCTAGCTGGCGTTCGCAACTGAAAGCGAGAGCAAGAAGCGCATGCACTACAAGCCAAACACTACGCTGCGACACTAAACGCGTCACACAGACATGTGCTCGCACCACACCACGCGGCGCCACTATCCTGTGTATAATCCGCTAGGCGCCGCTGGGGGAGGATTTGGCCGCCAGATTATTAACCGCTCGGTTTGATCAGCATTGATTGTTAAATGGGCATCACTGATCTGATTATCTTTTTAAAAATGAACTTACCTTTAGACTCAATACTTATAATAAACTTGTTAAAGTATAAAGTGTATTTATTACAACCTTTAGGTAATTTAATAATTGCATTTACAAGGAGTTGGTTTTATTTCAGTATTTCTTTTTAATGACATGTACACATTTAATTAAGGTAGTTATTACATTTAAATTAATGTGTTTAGCTTTTTGCAAAACTTTTAAATTTGTTTTATGTGTATATTTTTATATAGTAGTAGTTTGTTTTCATTATAGAGTGATATACGGAACGGCGGAGCGGGTTTGCGGCTGTTGGTGTAAACATCGTTGTATTGAGCGTTAATCTATTCGATTAACAAACGAATTTATTAGTGCTGTGAATATGAGTGTCCACAGAACATAAAAAACAAAGTGTAAAAGTCGTGTTTTGCGTGTGTGAACTTTTCTACGTTAAAACAAGTTGAGCGGTGGGTGCTGAAATACAAACAAAAATGGCCGACGAACCGGAAGCGGGCGACAATCGGACTACTCGTGCTGGATCGAACCGGAATGGACGAGGAGGATCCCCTGTGATCAATGAAATGCTATGCTTCGTGACGAATAAGTTGGCAATCTTGCCTCCTGAGACCATCGAGATCGACAGCTCGAAAAAACTGCTGTTCGATCTAGTCTCTGATGCTCAGACTCGAAATGTTAAGCGAAAGGGAGAAAAAAAGAACAAGGACAACATCGACGACATCATCCGTCTTCTACAGGAGAAGGGTGATGAAGTCCCAAGGTTTGCTGCCATTGACTTGGGTAGGCTTCCGCCTATAACATTTGATAGTATTGATGTGTCAGTGCTGCTGAACTCAATTAGGAAACTGGAAGAGGAAATGAACTTTTTGAAAGACAGCATGAAGTCGGTCACCAACGTGGCGAGCACCTTGAAAGACACTTCATCATCTATGAACGCACGGATCTGCAAGGTTGAAATGATGCAACAGGATGCAAATGTAGCTGTGATCTCGGATAATGACACCCAGGCTGGCCCGGTTGATAATCTTGTTGCATCAACTGACTCTGGAGAAACTCATGTCACGTCAACTGACTCAGTCGAAACTGATGTTGCCCCAACTGCATCAGCTGCAATTGTACAGCAAGCTCCAATGCCAACTGCAGTGACCCCTGCTGTTACATTTGCAGATGTAGCAGCGACTGCCGCGGGTGAGTGGAGTACTGTTACTAGATCCAAACAAGGACAACCAATTACTCCAATTGAACGAAGGATCCCACATCCTGGAAAGGTGAACGGTGGGCGAAAACAGCAAAGACAAGGGGTAGTTGGCAATGCCAAAGACTCAGGATTCAAGACAGTTGGTGTAAAACTGAGAAAGGCAAATGTGTTTGCAACAAGGTTCGATCCAGAAGTAACAGAAAATGACATCAAGCAGCATCTTACTCGACAAATTGGTGTTGATGCTAACGTGGAAGCCATCAACACTAAACACAACACCTATGCGTCCTTTCACATTACATGCATGTGCCCTAATCCATCGGTATTTATGTCATGTGATCACTGGCCAGACATGGCTTTTGTCAGATGGTGGAGAGAACCAAAAAGGTCAATCAACTGAAAATATCTTGTAAATTTGTAATAGTCACTTTCGCAGGTAAATACTCTCATCTAAAATGTTCAAATTAATCAGTTATAACTGTAGAGGCCTTCCAAATAATAGGAAAAGGTTGGCCCTTAGGCCTGATATACTACATTTATTTAAGGACAATGATATAGTGTGTCTACAAGAAACATGGTTTACTAAACAAGACTTGAAACACACAAATATCTTGCACAGATCTTTCCATGGGATTGGTGTGTCAACAACTGACTATACAGACGGCATAGTACATGGTCATCCACCTGGTGGAGTTACAATTATGTGGAATGTTAAATTTGAAAAATGCATAAAACCGCTAAATCTTAATCTCGATTGGTGTGTAGCAGTAGAAATTACATTAGGGACAAAGAAATGTGTAATATTTAATGTATATATGCCACATCAATGTAATGACAATGAAGCTGCTTATTTAGAAAAACTTGATGTAATCAAGGCAATTACAGATGAATTAGACAATACTTGCTTTGCCATAATTGGTGATTGGAATGCTAATCTAAGTGATATGGATAACTCTTTATTTGCTGGTCACCTGATGAACTTCTGCACAGAAAATAATCTTCAAATATCAACCTATGTAAATCTACCTGAAAACTCATACACATATGTCAGTGAAAGATGGGATACAACTTCATGGTTGGATGATGCTGTGACAAGCTATGATTTTCATAATACTGTAACTAGGATTGAAATTCTATATGACTTAAGTGACGTAGATCATATACCACTCACAGTGTATGTTAACAGTGACTATATTCCAGAACTAACAGATCATACTAATAATGGATCTGCTAAAATTAAATGGAACTGTATGACAGAAAGTGACATAAGCAGATATTGTATGCTGACTGACAAATACCTGCATGGAATACATGTCCCTACCGAGGCTGTAGGCTGTAAAGATAGTCATTGTGGTGATGCAAATCATGTACATTCTATAAATAAACCGTACAATGACATTGTTTGCTCACTACTCGATACTAGTGAACAAATTATGCATAAGAACAAGAAAAAATATACTAATAAGCCTGGGTGGGCAGAGTATGTGGACGATCTGTATGATACCTCCAGAGAAACTAGAGACATGTGGATTAATGCTGGCAAACCTAGACAAGGTCATATATATGACTTGCATCTGAAATGTAAAGCAAGATTTAAATATGCCCTGCGTTTTATTAAAAACAATGAAAACATGTTACGTAAGGAAGCACTGGCTAAGAAACTTACTGAACTTAACCCTGAAGCCTTCTGGAGAGAGGTTAAGAGTATAAATAATTGTAACACTCCACTTACTGCTAGTATAGAAGGCATATCTGGTGGGACTGAAATTGTAGAACTATGGAGGAAAAACTTCAGTCACTTGTTGAATTGTGCTAATAATAGTCGTATAGATACTTATGAATATAGTTGTGATACTTCATATGAGGATCTTGTGGTCACGACAGATGAAGTAATTAATGCGATTAAAAAGCTCGATGCAAATAAAGCATGTGGGGCAGATGGCATATATTCAGAACACATAAAATATGCATCCAACCTACTTATACCGTTACTTACTATGTGCTTCTCCAGCTTCATGGTTCACGGGTTTCTACCCGGGGCAATGCTGTCTGTGATACTTGTACCAGTTATTAAGGACAAAGCTGGACAAATTTCCTCCAAGGACAATTATCGTCCGATTGCGTTAGCTAGTGTATTTAGCAAATTAATTGAAATAATTATATTAGACAGAATTGAAATGTACATAGATACGAATCCAAATCAGTTTGGCTTTAAGAGGAAACTTGGTACAGATCAATGTATATATGTGTTAAAAGAAATTATTGACTTATACAGATCTCTTAATGGTAGCGTATTTGTATGTTTCCTTGATGCCAGTAAGGCTTTCGACAGGGTAAACCATAAAACATTGTTTAAGAAACTTGAGGAAAAGGGTGTCCCAGGATATTTATTGCGCATATTGATTTACTGGTATAGTAACCAGGACATGTGTATTAGGCGGGGGAATATATACTCTAGTTGCTTTAAAGTAACTAATGGTGTTAGACAGGGAGGTATTTTGTCTCCATATTTTTTCATTGTATACGTAGATGAACTAAGTGAACAACTTAAACCATGTAATGTTGGCTGTAATGTGAATGGTCATTTGATTAATCATATAATGTATGCTGATGACTTAATTTTGATATCACCATCATCAGCTAGACTATGTGAACTATTGAATGAATGTGAGAGATTTGTAATAAGTCATGATGTTAAATATAATGCAAAAAAAGTGCCATTATGGTATTGAGGTCTAAGAGTCTCAAAGGTTGTCATATTCTAAACTTTAAACTGAATGGGATCATACTGAATGTAGTGACTAAGTATAAGTATCTTGGACATTTCATCACAGATGATCTCTCTGATGATGCAGACATTGACCGACAAAGGAGAACATTATGTGTTCAAGGTAATATTATACTGCGTAAATTGTATATGTGCTCATTAGAGGTGAAACTCACTTTGTTTCGAACATATTGCTCACCGATGTATACTGTGCAATTATGGTGGAATTATAAGAAATCAACAATTAATAGATTACATGTGACATATCATAATACTTTCAAGTTGTTCCTTGGTGTATCTAAATATGAAAGTACTAGTTTTTTATGCACCTTATTTGATGTAGAGTGTTGCCAATCTGTAATCAGGAACTTAATATATCGCTTTATACATAGACTTGATAGTTCTGTTAATCATATTATAAAGGATATTCTTGCTACCAGCTTGCGGTATTCATCCAGAATACGCAAACACTGGAATAAGTTATTGTACCTGAATACTTGACTTATAACTACAGAATATATACAGCAATACATGATTATATTTATAATCTTTAATGTATGCTGGACAATAACATATGGACCCCAGTTTCATGTATGTGTATGTATCATGGATATATAGATGTGCGTGTATTGTCGAGTCCGGAATAAAGCTATTGAATTGAATTGAATTGAATTACATGCTTTTTATGTAAATTGCGTTCAGCTATAGCAATTTTAATTAAATACATTATAAAGAAAAGTATTAATTATTATACTACGTACATTTGGAGAAAACCGTCAGGAAACCGCAAAAAAACGACTTAGGTCCTATTCGATCTACAGATGGAACTGGGACACCGACGACACTAGACTAAGTTCGAGTGTGCCACTTCTTGAATTCATAAGTAGTTATGCAGTCGGCAAGGCCAACACATTTAACAAGATTTAACAAGATTGCCACCCAGAGAATTAACTCTAGGTGGCAGGTGGACAAGGAAGCCCTTTGGCTTATCGAGAGTCCGACCCTTTTATCTATGTGTATCCCGCCCGTCTGAGGTATGTGCCGATTTTATTTTTAAACATATTCACCCACACAATCAGCAGGTAATCTGTTCCATTCATTTACAGTCCTTTGTGAAAATGAAAACTTTCTTATATCCAATCTACTCTGCTCCTTTGCCAATGTAAGTTCATGTCCTCTAGTCCTTCTATCTTTCTTAACTGAGAAAAAAATATTTCTATCAATATTTTCATAACCCTTCAATATTTTAAACACTTCTATCTGATCTCCTCTCAATCTCCTGGTCTCTAGTGTTATTAAACCGCATTTTTTTAGGCGTATTTCGTAACTAAGATCGCTCGGTTTTGGTATCATTTTAGTTGCTTTCCTCTGCACTCTAGCATATCTATGTCCTTCCTGCGATATTGCCTCCACGCTTGAATACAATATTATAAATGAAGCCTAACTATTGTTTTGTACAGCGGTATTATTAGCTCTTTTTCCTATACGTTATGTTTCGCCTAATTAATCCAAGGATTTGACTTCCCTTTGAAGCTGCAATTCCGCACTGCTCTGAAACCTTCATATCAGCACTAATGGTTAACCCTAAATCCTTTTCTTTTACAGTAGTACTTAGTACAGTACCCCCATTGTATATTCTACCTCTTCGTTCCCATGTCCCGTGTGGAGGCATTTACATTTCCCAAAATTTAACAGCATTTGCCACTTTTCAGACCATTTGATCAACCTGTCAAGATCATCTTGTAAATGCTGCGTATCTCCATCACTTTTAATCCTTCTAAACACTTTTGTATCATCCAAGAAATTTCAACACCTTGCTTGTTATTTCATCATCCAAATCGTTGATATATATTAAGAAAATAATATAGGTCCTAATACTGATCCCTGTGGTACCCCACTCAATACCGACGCAGTTTGAAGCCTCCCCATCAACTACTACACGCTGTCTTCTGTCAATCAGCCATTGTTCTATCCAGTTTATTATACCATTTCCTATGCCATGGGCCTTTAGTTTCAGCAGTAATCTTTGATGTGGTACTTTGTCGAAAGCTTTTTGAAAATCTAAGTAGACGATATCTACTGGTGATCCCTCATCTACCCACTTAGTGATGTCTTCCAAAAAACATAACATATTTGTTAAGCATGACCTCGCTTTAAAAAAACCATGTTGAGATGGGTTTATCAAGTTTTGTTTAACAAGAAAATCCACCATGTGATCTTTAATTAGTCTTTCTAATAATTTGCAAATCACTTATGTTAAACTCACTGGTCTATAGTTCTCTGACTTGTTTCTCGAACCTTTTTTAAATAACGGTATAATGTTTGCCTCTTTCCATTCTAAAGGAACCACTCCCTCTTCTAATGACAAATTGAAAACTGTTGCAAGCGGTATGCTAATTTGTTCTACAATTTCCAATAGTAGTTTGGGTGGAATCCCATCCACTCCAGGTGATTTATTATCCTTCATAGCCCTTATTTTCTTAGCTACCATTTCCGGGGTTACAATTAATTGTCCTAAATAGTCTGACTAAGAAGACAGCAGAAATGATAAAAGACCCATCCCACCCACTGCACGAGTTCTATTCTGTTGCTCAATTTGGCTGTAGGCACCTATCGGAAAGGGCACAAACCAACCAGTATCGAAACACCGGCTGCTGAATGCGAGGTCTAGGAGAGGGAAGTGAACGGGGATGGTGGAGCGATCACAATGATTACAATGGTGGAAACTTGGGTTCAGGCAGTTTGCGTTATCCGGTCAGTCAGTAAAACCGTTGGGTGACGTTACCAAGTATGGATGAACTCTATGAAATAGGCTGTGACTTACATTGTTATGTACTCTGTGATGGCAAACTTATATTATAATTTAGTAACACTGTGATAGTAATGCCATGATTGACCGTTGGGTGACGTTACCAAGTATGGATGAACTCTATGAAATAGGCTGTGACTTACATTGTTATGTACTCTGTGATGGCAAACTTATATTATAATTTAGTAACACTGTGATAGTAATGTCATGATTGACCGTTGGGTGACGTTACCAAGTATGGATGAACTCTATGAAATAGACTGTGACTTACATTGTTATGTACTCTGTGATGGCAAACTTATATTATAATTTAGTAACGCTGTGATAGTAATGTCATGATTGACCGTTGGGTGACGTTACCAAGTATGGATGAACTCTATGAAACAGGTGGCTAAGACTGTGACTAACATTGTTGTGTACTCTGTGAAGGCAAACTTATATTATGAATTAGTAACACTGTGATAGTAATGCCATGATTGACCAACATGTACATCACTAAACTCAATATCAGCTTTAAATGTACTAATAATTTGTGTTAAGGTGTTAATTTTTACCACATGAATTTCCACTTGTGAACAAATAAAGGTTATTGTATTGTATTGAAGATCAGTTGAAAATATTATACAATTTTGCCATCATTTAAAAAACTTACCTTCATTACTTCATAACTGTTTATGGATTCTGATATTGACTAACCCTGTTGTCTTGGTGCACCTCTGAGCTTGGCTTCCATGGATTTAGGTGCAAAAGAAGTTACCTTATTATTACTGATCTTGTTAAAATTCAGTAACGCACAACAATACTTTATTTCCTTCCCACCAAAACACACAAGACCAAGACTCACCTACGTAACCGGTCGAACCAGTGACCTTCCCTCGACCCCAGCAGATGTGTGTCAGCCATGATCATTGCCTTGAGGGGCGACCGTGTGGTTGGAGTGATGTGGAAGTCCATGCGGTCAGCATCCAGCTGGGGCCAGTGACACTGCAGCAGCACTATGTAGTAGACTAGGAACTCATTGTACACAAACAGAGACAAGATGGCTGCCAACACAATCCAGATGGTGCGCTTGTGCATGAAGACTACAACCATTGTTTGGCGATGTGTGTCTGGTCACGTCAACTCATTTTGATCTGAAAGCAATCAGGGTGAACCTTTCAGATAAATACAAAAATCCTCAATAAGCATCATTACGGGAAGTTGAATAAATTTGCAGCAAAGTCCCCCCAAAAAAAGCAATATGTATGGATAGGTGGTTGGTTGATCACCATCGCATACAAGGTACTTGTATATGTGGTAAACTAAACAGATACAGTGGCACCACATACCGAGTGGAAAATGCATCAATGTACATTCACACTATTGTGGATGTCAGATGCAGAAAGTCTGATGGATGATGCCATGCCAGTATAATCTGGATTCTGGTAGCTACTGGTTTTTTGGAAACCATCTTGGATTGCATAAAATTGCAAGTTTCACACCAGGTATTGGTGGGATCAATTTTCCTGAGCATCAATCATTAATCAACCACTCCACATAGGAGCATGGCAACTCAGTTTTATTACTAGTTTACAGTACTCACTGGTAACACTGCAGGAGGAATACTCTACTCACTGGTAACACAGCTGGAGGAATACTGTACTCACTGGTAACACAGCTGGAGGAATACTGTACTCACTGGTAACACAGCTGGAGGAATACTGTACTCACTGGTAACACAGCAGGAGGAATACTGCATTCACTGGTACCACAGCAGGAGGAATACTGTACTCACTGGTAACACAGCTGGAGGTATGCTGTGCTCACTGGTAACACAGCAGGAGGAACAATGTACTCACTGGTAACACAGCAGGAGGAATACTGTACTCACTGGTAACACAGCAGGAGGAATACTGTACTCACTGGTAACACAGCAGGAGGAACACTGTACTCACTGGTAACACAGCAGGAGGAATACTGTACTAACTGGTAACACAGCAGGAGGAATACTGTACTCACTGGTAACACAGCAAGAGGAATACTGTACTCACTGGTAACACAGGAGGAGGAATACTGTACTCACTGGTAACACAGCAGGAGGAATACTGTACTCACTGGTAACACAGCAGGGGTAATACTGTACTCACCGGTAACACAGCAGGGGTAATACTGTACTCACTGGTAACACAGCAGGAGGAACACTGTACTCACTGGTAACACAGCAGGAGGAATACTGTACTCACTGGTAACACAGCAGTGGTAATACTGTACTCACTGGTAAAACAGCAGGAGGAATATTGTACTCACTGGTAACACAGCAGGAGGAATATTGTACTCACTGGTAACACAGCAGGAGGAATACTGTACTCATTGGTAACACAGCAGGAGGAACACTGCACTCACGGGTAACACAGCAGGAGGAATACTGTATTCACTGGTAACACAGCAGGAGAACACTGTACTCACTGGTAACACAGCAGGAGGAATACTGTACTCACTGGTAGCACAGCAGGAGGAACACTGTACTCACTAGTAACACAGCAGGAGGAACACTGTACTCACTGGTAACACAGGAGGAATACTGTACTCATTGGTAACACAGCAGGAGGAATACTGTACTCACTGGTAACACAGGAGGAGGAATACTGTACTCACTGGTAACACCGCAGGAGGAATACTGTACTCACTGGTAACACAGCAGGAGGAACACTGTACTCACTGGTAACACCACAGGAGGAATACTGTACTCACTGGTAACACAGCAGGAGGAACACTGTACTCATGGGTAACACAGCAGGAGGAATTCTGTACTCACTGGTAACACAGCAGGAGGAATACTGCATTCACTGGTACCACAGCAGGAGGAATACTGTACTCACTGGTAACACAGCAGGAGGAACAATGTACTCACTGGTAACACAGCAGGAGGAATATTGTACTCACTGGTAACACAGCAGGAGGAATACTGTACTCACTGGTAACACAGCAGGAGGAACACTGTACTCACTGGTAACACAGCAGGAGGAATACTGTACTAACTGGTAGCACAGCAGGAGGAATACTGTACTCACTGGTAACACAGCAGGAGGAATACTGTACTCACTGGTAACACAGGAGGAGGAATACTGTACTCACTGGTAACACAGCAGGAGGTATACTGTACTCACAGGTAACACAGCAGGAGGAACACTGTACTCACTGGTAACACAGCAGGAGCAATACTGTACTCACTGGTAAAACAGCAGGAGGTATACTGTACTCACTGGTAACACAGCAGGAGGAACACTGTACTCACAGGTAACACAGCAGGAGGAACACTGTACTCACTGGTAACACAGCAGGAGCAATACTGTACTCACTGGTAAAACAGCAGGAGGTATATTGTACTCACTGGTAACACAGCAGGAGGAACACTGTACTCACTGGTAACACAGCAGAAGGAATACTGTACTCACTGGTATCACAGCAGGAGGAATACTGTACTCACTGGTAACACAGCAGGGGGAATACTGTACTCACTGGTA
This sequence comes from Paraescarpia echinospica, assembly GCA_020002185.1. NCBI lineage: Eukaryota > Metazoa > Annelida > Polychaeta > Sabellida > Siboglinidae > Paraescarpia > Paraescarpia echinospica. The sequence continues at coordinate 4,539 of JAHLWY010001385.1, read as the reverse complement.
ACACAGCAGGGGTAATACTGTACTCACTGGTAACACAGCAGGAGGAACACTGTACTCACTGGTAACACAGCAGGAGGAATACTGTACTCACTGGTAACACAGCAGTGGTAATACTGTACTCACTGGTAACACAGCAGGAGGGATATTGTACTCACTGGTAACACAGCAGGAGGAATACTGTACTCATTGGTAACACAGCAGGAGGAACACTGTACTCACGGGTAACACAGCAGGAGGAATACTGTATTCACTGGTAACACAGCAGGAGGAATACTGTACTCACTGGTAGCACAGCAGGAGGAACACTGTACTCACTGGTAACACAGCAGGAGGAATACTGTACTCACTGGTAGCACAGCAGGAGGAACACTGTACTCACTGGTAACACAGCAGGAGGAACACTGTACTCACTGGTAACACATCAGGAGGAATACTGTACTCACTGGTAACACAGCAGGAGGAATACTATACTCACTGGTAACACAGGAGGAGGAATACTGTACTCACTGGTAAAACAGCAGGAGGTATACTGTACTCACTGGTAACACAGCAGGAGGAACACTGTACTCACTGGTAACACAGCAGAAGGAATACTGTACTCACTGGTATCACAGCAGGAGGAATACTGTACTCACTGGTAACACAGCAGGGGTAATACTGTACTCACTGGTAACACAGCAGGGGGAATACTGTACTCACTGGTAACACAGCAGGAGGAACACTGTACTCACTGGTAACACAGCAGGAGGAATACTGTACTCACTGGTAACACAGCAGTGGTAATACTGTACTCACTGGTAACACAGCAGGAGGAATATTGTACTCACTGGTAACACAGCAGGAGGAATACTGTACTCACTGGTAGCACAGCAGGAGGAACACTGTACTCACTAGTAACACAGCAGGAGGAACACTGTACTCACTGGTAACACAGGAGGAATACTGTACTCATTGGTAACACAGCAGGAGGAATACTGTACTCACTGGTAACACAGGAGGAGGAATACTGTACTCACTGGTAACACCGCAGGAGGAATACTGTACTCACTGGTAACACAGCAGGAGGAACACTGTACTCACTGGTAACACCACAGGAGGAATACTGTATTCACTGGAAACACAGCAGGAGGAACACTGTACTCACTGGTAAAACAGCAGGAGGTATATTGTACTCACTGGTAACACAGCAGGAGGAACACTGTACTCACTGGTAACACAGCAGAAGGAATACTGTACTCACTGGTATCACAGCAGGAGGAATACTGTACTCACTGGTAACACAGCAGGGGTAATACTGTACTCACTGGTAACACAGCAGGGGTAATACTGTACTCACTGGTAACACAGCAGGAGGAACACTGTACTCATTGGTAACACAGCAGGAGGAACACTGTACTCACGGGTAACACAGCAGGAGGAATACTGTATTCACTGGTAACACAGCAGGAGGAATACTGTACTCACTGGTAGCACAGCAGGAGGAACACTGTACTCACTGGTAACACAGCAGGAGGAATACTGTACTCACTGGTAGCACAGCAGGAGGAACACTGTACTCACTGGTAACACAGCAGGAGGAACACTGTACTCACTGGTAACACATCAGGAGGAATACTGTACTCACTGGTAACACAGCAGGAGGAATACTATACTCACTGGTAACACAGGAGGAGGAATACTGTACTCACTGGTAACACAGCAGGAGGAACACTGTACTCACTGGTAACACTGCAGGAGGAATACTGTACTCACAGGTAAAACAGCAGGAGGAACACTGTACTCACTGGTAACACAGCAGGAGCAATACTGTACTCACTGGTAAAACAGCAGGAGGTATACTGTACTCACTGGTAACACAGCAGGAGGAACACTGTACTCACTGGTAACACAGCAGAAGGAATACTGTACTCACTGGTATCACAGCAGGAGGAATACTGTACTCACTGGTAACACAGCAGGGGTAATACTGTACTCACTGGTAACACAGCAGGGGTAATACTGTACTCACTGGTAACACAGCAGGAGGAACACTGTACTCACTGGTAACACAGCAGGAGGAATACTGTACTCACTGGTAACACAGCAGTGGTAATACTGTACTCACTGGTAACACAGCAGGAGGAATATTGTACTCACTGGTAACACAGCAGGAGGAATACTGTACTCACTGGTAGCACAGCAGGAGGAACACTGTACTCACTAGTAACACAGCAGGAGGAATACTGTACTCACTGGTAGCACAGCAGGAGGAACACTGTACTCACTGGTAAAACAGGAGGAATACTGTACTCATTGGTAACACAGCAGGAGGAATACTGTACTCACTGGTAACACAGGAGGAGGAATACTGTACTCACTGGTAACACCGCAGGAGGAATACTGTACTCACTGGTAACACAGCAGGAGGAACACTGTACTCACTGGTAACACCACAGGAGGAATACTGTACTCACTGGTAACACAGCAGGAGGAACACTGTACTCATGGGTAACACAGCAGGAGGAATTCTGTACTCACTGGTAACACAGCAGGAGGAATACTGCATTCACTGGTACCACAGCAGGAGGAATACTGTACTCACTGGTAACACAGCAGGAGGAACAATGTACTCACTGGTAACACAGCAGGAGGAATATTGTACTCACTGGTAACACAGCAGGAGGAATACTGTACTCACTGGTAACACAGCAGGAGGAACACTGTACTCACTGGTAACACAGCAGGAGGAATACTGTACTAACTGGTAGCACAGCAGGAGGAATACTGTACTCACTGGTAACACAGCAGGAGGAATACTGTACTCACTGGTAACACAGGAGGAGGAATACTGTACTCACTGGTAACACAGCAGGAGGTATACTGTACTCACAGGTAACACAGCAGGAGGAACACTGTACTCACTGGTAACACAGCAGGAGCAATACTGTACTCACTGGTAAAACAGCAGGAGGTATACTGTACTCACTGGTAACACAGCAGGAGGAACACTGTACTCACAGGTAACACAGCAGGAGGAACACTGTACTCACTGGTAACACAGCAGGAGCAATACTGTACTCACTGGTAAAACAGCAGGAGGTATATTGTACTCACTGGTAACACAGCAGGAGGAACACTGTACTCACTGGTAACACAGCAGAAGGAATACTGTACTCACTGGTATCACAGCAGGAGGAATACTGTACTCACTGGTAACACAGCAGGGGTAATACTGTACTCACTGGTAACACAGCAGGGGTAATACTGTACTCACTGGTAACACAGCAGGAGGAACACTGTACTCACTGGTAACACAGCAGGAGGAATACTGTACTCACTGGTAACACAGCAGTGGTAATACTGTACTCACTGGTAACACAGCAGGAGGGATATTGTACTCACTGGTAACACAGCAGGAGGAATACTGTACTCATTGGTAACACAGCAGGAGGAACACTGTACTCACGGGTAACACAGCAGGAGGAATACTGTATTCACTGGTAACACAGCAGGAGGAATACTGTACTCACTGGTAGCACAGCAGGAGGAACACTGTACTCACTGGTAACACAGCAGGAGGAATACTGTACTCACTGGTAGCACAGCAGGAGGAACACTGTACTCACTGGTAACACAGCAGGAGGAACACTGTACTCACTGGTAACACATCAGGAGGAATACTGTACTCACTGGTAACACAGGAGGAGGAATACTATACTCACTGGTAACACAGGAGGAGGAATACTGTACTCACTGGTAACACAGCAGGAGGAACACTGTACTCACTGGTAACACTGCAGGAGGAATACTGTACTCACAGGTAATACAGCAGGAGGAACACTGTACTCACTGGTAACACAGCAGGAGCAATACTGTACTCACTGGTAAAACAGCAGGAGGTATACTGTACTCACTGGTAACACAGCAGGAGGAACACTGTACTCACTGGTAACACAGCAGAAGGAATACTGTACTCACTGGTATCATAGCAGGAGGAATAATGTACTCACTGGTAACACAGCAGGGGGAATACTGTACTCACTGGTAACACAGCAGGGGGAATACTGTACTCACTGGTAACACAGCAGGAGGAACACTGTACTCACTGGTAACACAGCAGGAGGAATACTGTACTCACTGGTAACACAGCAGTGGTAATACTGTACTCACTGGTAACACAGCAGGAGGAATATTGTACTCACTGGTAACACAGCAGGAGGAATACTGTACTCATTGGTAACACAGCAGGAGGAACACTGTACTCACGGGTAACACAGCAGGAGGAATACTGTATTCACTGGTAACACAGCAGGAGGAATACTGTACTCACTGGTAGCACAGCAGGAGGAACACTGTACTCACTGGTAACACAGCAGGAGGAATACTGTACTCACTGGTAGCACAGCAGGAGGAACACTGTACTCACTGGTAACACAGCAGGAGGAACACTGTACTCACTGGTAACACATCAGGAGGAATACTGTACTCACTGGTAACACAGCAGGAGGAATACTATACTCACTGGTAACACAGGAGGAGGAATACTGTACTCACTGGTAA
>JAHLWY010001384.1:0-21440 GCA_020002185.1 Paraescarpia echinospica | reverse complement strand
TGACTCTAAGTGTTGTTGTTGTACTCTTGTTTCCCTGTGTGTCCGGGGAGATGTTGGTCTCGATAGGAGAGAAACAGTGGGTTGACTATAATTTTTTTTTTGTCCTCTTGTTTCCCTGTGTGTTCGGGGTGAGTTTGGTCTCGACAGGAGACAGACAGTTGGCTGACTATAATTGTTGTCGTTGTCCTTTTGTTTCCCTGTTTTCGGGATGACGTTGGTCTCGATAGGAGACAGACAGAGGGATGACTATAATTGTTGTTTATATCCTCTTATTTCCATGTGTATTCGGGTGATGTTGGTGTCGATAGGAGACAGACAGTGGTTGACTATAATTGTTGTTGTTTTCCTCTTATTTCCCTGTGTTCGGGATGACGTTGGTCTCGATAGGAGACAGACAGAGGGCTGAATATAATTGTTGTGGTTGTCCTCTTGTTTCCCAGTGTTCGGGGTGACGTTGATTTCGATAGGAGACAGGCAGTGGGTTGATTAAAATTGATTCCCTGTGTGTTCGGGGTGATATTGGTCTCGATAGGAGACAGACAGTGGGCTGACTATAATTGTTGTTGTCCTCTTGTTTCCCTGTGTTCGGGGTGAGGATACGAGACACACACTAGCTTGAGTATATGTGATGTTGTTGTCCTCTTGTTTCCCTGTGTGTTCAGGGAGAGGTTGGTCTCGATAGGTGACAGACAGTGGGTTGACTATAATTGTTGTTGTTGTCCTCTTGTTTCCCTGTGTGTTCAGGGTGAGGTTGGTCTCGATAGGAGACAGACAGTGGGTTGACTATAATTGTTGTTGTTGTCCTCTTGAATCCCTGTGTTCGGGATGACGTTGGTCTCGATAGGAGACAGACAGAGGGCTGAATATAATTGTTGTGGTTGTCCTCTTGTTTCCCAGTGTTCGGGGTGAGGTTGGTGTTGATAAGAGACAGACAGTGGGTTGACTAAAATTGTTGTTGTCCTCTTGTTTCCCTTTGTTCGGGGTGAGGATACGAGACACACACTAGCTTGAGTATATGTGATGTTGTTGTCCTCTTGTTTCCCTGTGTGTTCAGGGTGAGGTTGGTCTCGATAGGTGACAGACAGTGGGTTGACTATAATTGTTGTTGTTGTCCTCTTGTTTCCCTGTGTGTTCAGGGTGAGGTTGGTCTCGATAGGAGAAAGACAGTGGGTTGACTATAATTGTTGTTGTTGTCCTCTTGAATCCCTGTGTTCGGGATGACGTTGGTCTCGATAGGAGACAGACAGAGGGCTGATTATAATTGATGTGGTTGTCCTCTTGTTTCCCAGTGTTCGGGGTGACGTTGGTTTCGATAGGAGACAGGCAGTGGGTTGATTAAAATTGATTCCCTGTGTGTTCGGGGTGATATTGGTCTCGATAGGAGACAGACAGTGGGCTGACTATAATTGTTGTTGTCCTCTTGTTTCCCTGTGTTCGGGGTGAGGATACGAGACACACACTAGCTTGAGTATATGTGATGTTGTTGTCCTCTTGTTTCCCTGTGTGTTCAGGGTGAGGTTGGTCTCGATAGGAGACAGCCACTGGGTTGACTATAATTGTTGTTGTTGTCCTCTTGTTTCCCTGTGTGTTCAGGGTGAGGTTGGTCTCCATACGAGACAGACAGTGGGTTGACTAAAATTGTTGTTGTTGTCCTCTTGAATCCCTGTGTTCGGTATGACGTTGGTCTCGATAGGAGACAGGCAGTGCGCTGACTATAATTGTTGTGGTTTTCCTTTTGTTTCCCTGTGTTCGGGGTGACGTTGATTTCGATAGGAGACAGACAGTGGGCTGACTATCAATGTCGTTGTTGCCCTCTTGTTTCCCGGTGTTTGGGGTGAGGTTGGCGTCGATAGGAGACAGACAGTGGTTTGACTAAAATTGTTTTCCTGTGTGTTCAGGGTGAGGTTGGTCTCGATAGGAGATAGACAGTGGGCTGACTGTAATTGTTGTTGTTGTCCTCTTGTTTCCCAGTGTGTCCGGGGTGACGTTGGTCTCGATAGGAGACAGAGAGTGAGCTGACTATAATTGTAGTTGTTGTCCTCTTGTTTTCCTGTGTGTTCGGGGTGATGTTGGTCTCGATAGGAGACAGACAGTGGGCGGACTCTAAATGTTGTTGTTGTCCTCTTGTTTCCCTGTGTGTCCGGGGTGATGTTGGTCTCGATAGGAGACAGACAGTGGGCTGACTATAATTGTTGTTGTTGTCCTCTTGTTTCGCTGTGTTCGGGGTGAGATTGTTCTCGATAGGAGACAGACAGTTTGTTGACTATAATTGTTGTGGTTGTCCTCTTGTTTCCCTGTGAGTTCGGGGTGAGGTTGGTCTCGATAAGAGACAGACAGTGAGCTGATTATAATTGCTGTTGTTGTCCTCTTGTTTCCCTGTATGATCGGGGTGATGTTGGTTTCGATAGGAGACAGACAGTGGGCTGACTATCAATGTTGTTGTTGTCCTCTTGTTTCCCTGTGTTTGGGGTGAGGTTGGCGTCGATAGGAGACAGACAGTGGTTTGACTAAAATTGTTTTCCTGTGTGTTCAGGGTGAGGTTGATCTCGATAGGAGATAGACAGTGGGCTGACTGTAATTGTTGTTGTTGTCCTCTTGTTTCCCAGTGTGTCCGGGGTGACGTTGGTCTCGATAGGAGACAGAGAGTGAGCTGACTATAATTGTAGTTGTTGTCCTCTTGTTTTCCTGTGTGTTCGGGGTGATGTTGGTCTCGATAGGAGACAGACAGTGGGCGGACTCTAAATGTTGTTGTTGTCCTCTTGTTTCCCTGTGTGTCCGGGGTGATGTTGGTCTCGATAGGAGACAGACAGTGGGCTGACTATAATTGTTGTTGTTGTCCTCTTGTTTCGCTGTGTTCGGGGTGAGATTGTTCTCGATAGGAGACAGACAGTTTGTTGACTATAATTGTTGTGGATGTCCTCTTGTTTCCCTGTGAGTTCGGGGTGAGGTTGGTCTCGATAAGAGACAGACAGTGAGCTGATTATAATTGCTGTTGTTGTCCTCTTGTTTCCCTGTATGATCGGGGTGATGTTGGTTTCGATAGGAGACAGACAGTGGGCTGACTATCAATGTTGTTGTTGTCCTCTTGTTTCCCTGTGTTTGGGGTGAGGTTGGCGTCGATAGGAGACAGACAGTGGTTTGACTAAAATTGTTTTCCTGTGTGTTCAGGGTGAGGTTGATCTCGATAGGAGATAGACAGTGGGCTGACTGTAATTGTTGTTGTTGTCCTCTTGTTTCCCATTGTGTCCGGGTTGACGTTGTTCTCGATAGGAGACAGAGAGTGAGCTGACTATAATTGTAGTTGTTGTCCTCTTGTTTCCCTGTGTGTTCGGGGTGATGTTGGTTTCGATAGGAGACAGACAGTGGGCGGACTCTAAATGTTGTTGTAGACCTCTTGTTTCCCTGTGTTTGGGGTGAGGTTGGCGTCGATAGGAGACAGACAGTGGGTTGACTAAAATTGTTTCCCTGTGTGTTCGGGGTGAGGTTGGTCTCGATAGGAGATAGACAGTGGGCTGACTATAATTGTTGTTGGTGTCCTCTTGTTTCCCTGTGTGTTCGGGGTGAGTTTGGTCTCGGTAGGAGGCATATGGTGGGCAGACTATAATTGTTGTTGTTGTCCTCTTGTTTCCCTGTGTGTTCGGGGTGATGTTGGTCTCGATAGTAGGCAGATGGTGGGCTGACTATAAGTGTTGTTGTTGTCCTCTTGTTTCCCTGTGTGTTCGGGGTGACGTTGGTCTCGATAGGAGACAGACAGTGAGCTGACTAAAATTGTTGTTGTTGTCCTCTTGAATCCCTGTGTGTTCGGGGTGACGTTGGTCTCGATAGGAGACAGACAGTGAGCTGACTAAAATTGTTGTTGTTGTCCTCTTGAATCCCTGTGTTCGGTATGACGTTGGTCTCGATAGTAGATAGGCAGTGGGCTGACTATAATTGTTGTGGTTTTCCTTTTGTTTCCCTGTGTTCGGGGTGACGTTGGTTTCGATAGGAGACAGACAGTGGGCTGACTATCAATGTTGTTGTTGTCCTCTTGTTTCCCTGTGTTTGGGGTGAGGTTGGCGTCGATAGGAGACAGACAATGGTTTGACTAAAATTGTTTTCCTGTGTGTTCAGGGTGAGGTTGGTCTCGATAGGAGACAGACAAAGGGCTGACTATAATTGTTGTTGTTGTCCTCTTGTTTCCCTGTGTGTTCGGGGTGAGTTTGGTCTCGGTAGGAGGCATATGGTGGGCAGACTATAATTGTTGTTGTTGTCCTCTTGTTTCCCAGTTTGTTCGGGGTGAGGTTGGTCTCGATAGTAGGCAGATGGTGAGCTGACTATAATTGTTGTGGTTGTCCTCTTGTCTCCCTGTGTGTTCGGAGTGAGGTTGGTCTCGATAGGAGACAGAGAGTGAGCTGACTATAATTGTAGTTGTTGTCCTCTTGTTTCCCTGTGTGTTCGGGGTGAGGTTGGTCTCGATAGTAGGCAGATGGTGGGCTGACTATAAGTGTTGTTGTTGTCCTCTTGTTTCCCTGTGTGGTCGGGGTGACGTTGGTCTCGATAGGAGACAGACAGTGAGCTGACTATAATTGTTGTTGTTATCCTCTTGTTTCCCTATGTGTTCGGGGTGATGTTGGTTTCGATAGGAGACAGACAGTGGGCTGACTATAATTGTTGTTGTTGTCCTCTTGTTTCGCTGTGTTCGGGGTGAGATTGTTCTCGATAGGAGACAGACAGTTTGTTGACTATAATTGTTGTGGATGTCCTCTTGTTTCCCTGTGAGTTCGGGGTGAGGTTGGTCTCGATAAGAGACAGACAGTGAGCTGATTATAATTGCTGTTGTTGTCCTCTTGTTTCCCTGTATGATCGGGTGATGTTGGTTTCGATAGGAGACAGACAGTGGGCTGACTATAACTGCTGTTGTTGTTTTCTTGTTTCCCTGTGTGTTCGGGGTGAGATTGTTCTAGATAGGAGGCAGATGGTGGGCTGACTATAATTGTTGTTGTTGTCCTCTTTTTTCCCTGTCTGTTCGGAGTGAGGTTGGTCTCGATAGGAGGCAGATGGTGGGCTGACTATAATTGTTTTTGTTGTCCTCTTGTTTCCCTGTGTGTTCAGGGTGAGGTTGGTCTCGATAGGTGACAGACAGTGGGTTGACTATAATTGTTGTTGTTGTCCTCTTGTTTCCCTGTGTGTTCAGGGTGATGTTGGTCTCGATAGGAGACAGACAGTGGGTTGACTATAATTGTTGTTGTTGTGCTCTTGTTTCCCTGTGTTCGGGGTGAGATTATTCTCGATAGGAGACAGACAGTTGGTTGACTATAATTGTTGTGATTGTCCTCTTGTTTCCCTGTGTTCGGGATGACGTTGGTCTCGATAGGAGACAGTCAGTGGGTTGACTATCAGTGTTGTTGTTGTCCTTTTGTTTCCCTGTGTGTTCGAGGTGAGTTTGGTCTCGACAGGAGACAGACAGTTGGCTGACTATAATTGTTGTCGTTGTCCTTTTGTTTCCCTGTGTTCGGGATGACGTTGGTCTCGATAGGAGACAGACAGAGGGATGACTATAATTGTTGTTTATATCCTCTTATTTCCATGTGTATTCGGGTGATGTTGGTGTCGATAGGAGAAAGACAGATGGCTGAATATAATTGTTGTGGATGTCCTCTTGTTTCCCAGTGTTCGGGGTGACGTTGGTTTCGATAGGAGACAGGCAGTGGGTTGATTAAAATTGATTCCCTGTGTGTTTGGGGTGATATTGGTCTCGATAGGAGACAGACAGTGGACTGACTATAATTGTTGTTGTCCTCTTGTTTCCCTGTGTACGGGGTGAGGATACGAGACACACATAAGCTTGAGTATATGTGATGTTGTTGTCCTCTTGTTTCCCTGTGTGTTCAGGGTGAGGTTGGTCTCGATAGGTGACAGACAGTGGGTTGACTATAATTGTTGTTATTGTCCTCTTGTTTCCCTGTATGTTCGCTGTGAGGTTGGTCTCGATAAGAGACAGACAGTTGGTTGATTATAATTGTTGTTGATATCCTCTTGTTGCCCTGTGTGTTCGGGGTGACGTTGGTCTCGATAGGAGACAGACAGTTGGTTGATTATAATTGTTGTTGTTGTCCTCTTGTTTCCCTGTGTTCAGGATGACGTTGGTCTCGATAGGAGACAGGCAGAGGGCTGACTATAATTGTTGTTTATATCCTCTTGTTTCCCTCTGTTCGGGTGACGTTGGTCTCGATAGGAGACAGACAGTGGGTTGACTATAAGTGTTGTTGTTGTACTCTTGTTTCCCTGTGAGTCCGGGGTGAGGTTGGTCTCGATAGGAGAGAAACAGTGGGTTGACTATAATTTTTTTTTTTGTCCTCTTGTTTCCCTGTGTGTTCGGGGTGAGTTTGGTCTCGACAGGAGACAGACAGTTGGCTGACTATAATTGTTGTCGTTGTCCTTTTGTTTCCCTGTTTTCGGGATGACGTTGGTCTCGATAGGAGACAGACAGAGGGATGACTATACTTGTAGTTTATATCCTCTTATTTCCATGTGTATTCGGGTGATGTTGGTGTCGATAGGAGACAGACAGTGGTTGACTATAATTGTTGTTGTTTTCCTCTTATTTCCCTGTGTTCGGGATGACGTTGGTCTCGATAGTAGACAGACAGAGGGCTGAATATAATTGTTGTGGTTGTCCTCTTGTTTCCCAGTGTTCGGGGTGACGTTGGTTTCGATAGGAGACAGGCAGTGGGTTGATTAAAATTGATTCCCTGTGTGTTCGGGGTGATATTGGTCTCGATAGGAGACAGACAGTGGGCTGACTATAATTGTTGTTGTCCTCTTGTTTCCCTGTGTTCGGGGTGAGGATACGAGACACACACTAGCTTGAGTATATGTGATGTTGTTGTCCTCTTGTTTCCCTGTGTGTTCAGGGTGAGGTTGGTCTCGATAGGTGACAGACAGTGGGTTGACTATAATTGTTGTTGTTGTCCTCTTGTTTCCTTGTGTTCGGGGTGAGATTATTCTCGATAGGAGACAGACAGTTGGTTGACTATAATTGTTGTGATTGTCCTCTTGTTTCCCTGTGTGTTCGGGGTGAGGTTGGTCTCGATAAGAGACAGACAGTGAGCTGACTATAATTGTTGTTGTAGTCCTCTTGTTTCCCTGTTTGTTCGGGGTGATGTTGGTTTCGATAGGAGACAGACAGTGGGCTGACTATAATTGTTGTTGTTGTCCTCTTGAATCCCTGTTTTCGGGATGACGTTGGTCTCGATAGGAGACAGACAGTGGGTTGACTATAAGTGTTGTTGTTGTCCTTTTGTTTCCCTGTATATTCGAGGTGAGTTTGGTCTCGACAGGAGACAGACAGTTGGCTAACTATAATTGTTGTTATTGTCCTCTTGTTTCCCTGTATGTTCGCTGTGAGGTTGGTCTCGATAAGAGACAGACAGTTGGTTGATTATAATTGTTGTTGTTGTCCTCTTGTTTCCCTGCGTTCGGGATGACGTTGGTCTCGATAGGAGACAGACAGAGGGCTGACTGTAATTGTTGTTGATATCCTCTTGTTGCCCTGACTGTTCGGGGTGACGTTGGTCTCGATAGGAGACAGACAGTTGGTTGATTATAATTGTTGTTGTTGTCCTCTTGTTTCCCTGTGTTCGGGATGACGTTGGTCTCGATAGGAGACAGACAGAGGGCTGACTATAATTGTTGTTTATATCCTCTTGTTTCCCTTTGTTCGGGTGACGTTGGTCTCGATAGGAGACAGACAGTGGGTTGACTATAAGTGTTGTTGTTGTACTCTTGTTTCCCTGTGTGTCCGGGGTGAGTTTGGTCTCGATAGGAGACAGACAGTGGGTTGACTATAAGTGTTGTTGTTGTCCTCTTGTTTCCTGTGTTCGGGATGACGTTGGTCTCGATAGGAGACAGACAGAGGGCTGACTATAATTGTTGTTTATATCCTCTTCTTTCCCAGTGTTCGGGTGACGTTGGTCTCGATAGGAGACAGACAGTGGGTTGACTCTAAGTGTTGTTGTTGTACTCTTGTTTCCCTGTGTGTCCGGGGAGATGTTGGTCTCGATAGGAGAGAAACAGTGGGTTGACTATAATTTTTTTTTTGTCCTCTTGTTTCCCTGTGTGTTCTGGGTGAGTTTGTTCTCGACAGGAGACAGACAGTTGGCTGACTATAATTGTTGTCGTTGTCCTTTTGTTTCCCTGTTTTCGGGATGACGTTGGTCTCGATAGGAGACAGACAGAGGGATGACTATACTTGTTGTTTATATCCTCTTATTTCCATGTGTATTCGGGTGATGTTGGTGTCGATAGGAGACAGACAGTGGTTGACTATAATTGTTGTTGTTTTCCTCTTATTTCCCTGTGTTCGGGATGACGATGGTCTCGATAGGAGACAGACAGAGGGCTGAATATAATTGTTGTGGTTGTCCTCTTGTTTCCCAGTGTTCGGGGTGACGTTGGTTTCGATAGGAGACAGGCAGTGGGTTGATTAAAATTGATTCCCTGTGTGTTCGGGGTGATATTGGTCTCGATAGGAGACAGACAGTGGGCTGACTATAATTGTTGTTGTCCTCTTGTTTCCCTGTGTTCGGGGTGAGGATACGAGACACACACTAGCTTGAGTATATGTGATGTTGTTGTCCTCTTGTTTCCCTGTGTGTTCAGGGTGAGGTTGGTCTCGATAGGTGACAGACAGTGGGTTGACTATAATTGTTGTTGTTGTCCTCTTGTTTCCCTGTGTGTTCAGGGTGAGGTTGGTCTCGATAGGAGACAGACAGTGGGTTGACTATAATTGTTGTTGTTGTCCTCTTGAATCCCTGTGTTCGGGATGACGTTGGTCTCGATAGGAGACAGACAGAGGGCTGATTATAATTGATGTGGTTGTCCTCTTGTTTCCCAGTGTTCGGGGTGACGTTGGTTTCGATAGGAGACAGGCAGTGGGTTGATTAAAATTGATTCCCTGTGTGTTCGGGGTGATATTGGTCTCGATAGGAGACAGACAGTGGGCTGACTATAATTGTTGTTGTCCTCTTGTTTCCCTGTGTTCGGGGTGAGGATACGAGACACACACTAGCTTGAGTATATGTGATGTTGTTGTCCTCTTGTTTCCCTGTGTGTTCAGGGTGAGGTTGGTCTCGATAGGTGACAGACAGTGGGTTGACTATAATTGTTGTTGTTGTCCTCTTGTTTCCCTGTGTGTTCAGGGTGAGGTTGGTCTCGATAGTAGACAGACAGTGGGTTGACTATAATTGTTGTTGTTGTCCTCTTGAATCCCTGTGTTCGGGATGACGTTGGTCTCGATAGGAGACAGACAGAGGGCTGATTATAATTGATGTGGTTGTCCTCTTGTTTCCCAGTTTTCGGGGTGACGTTGGTTTCGATAGGAGACAGGCAGTGGGTTGATTAAAATTGATTCCCTGTGTGTTCGGGGTGATGTTGGTTTCGATAGGAGACAGACAGTGGGCTGACTATAATTGTTGTTGTCCTCTTGTTTCCCTGTGTTCGGGGTGAGGATACGAGACACACACTAGCTTGAGTATATGTGATGTTGTTGTCCTCTTGTTTCCCTGTGTGTTCAGGGTGAGGTTGGTCTCGATAGGAGACAGCCACTGGGTTGACTATAATTGTTGTTGTTGTCCTCTTGTTTCCCTGTGTGTTCAGGGTGAGGTTGGTCTCCATACGAGACAGACAGTGGGTTGACTAAAATTGTTGTTTTTGTCCTCTTGAATCCCTGTGTTCGGTATGACGTTGGTCTCGATAGGAGACAGGCAGTGCGCTGACTATAATTGTTGTGGTTTTCCTTTTGTTTCCCTGTGTTCGGGGTGACGTTGATTTCGATAGGAGACAGACAGTGGGCTGACTATCAATGTCGTTGTTGCCCTCTTGTTTCCCGGTGTTTGGGGTGAGGTTGGCGTCGATAGGAGACAGACAGTGGTTTGACTAAAATTGTTTTCCTGTGTGTTCAGGGTGATGTTGATCTCGATAGGAGATAGACAGTGGGCTGACTGTAATTGTTGTTGTTGTCCTCTTGTTTCCCAGTGTGTCCGGGGTGACGTTGGTCTCGATAGGAGACAGAGAGTGAGCTGACTATAATTGTAGTTGTTGTCCTCTTGTTTTCCTGTGTGTTCGGGGTGATGTTGGTCTCGATAGGAGACAGACAGTGGGCGGACTCTAAATGTTGTTGTTGTCCTCTTGTTTCCCTGTGTTTGGGGTGAGGTTGGCGTCGATAGGAGACAGACAGTGGGTTGACTAAAATTGTTTCCCTGTGTGTTCGGGGTGAGGTTGGTCTCGATAGGAGATAGACAGTGGGCTGACTATAATTGTTGTTGTTGTCCTCTTGTTTCCCTGTGTGTTCGGGGTGAGTTTGGTCTCGGTAGGAGGCATATGGTGGGCAGACTATAATTGTTGTTGTTGTCCTCTTGTTTCCCAGTGTGTTCGGGGTGAGGTTGGTCTCGATAGTAGGCAGATGGTGGGCTGACTATAATTGTTGTGGTTGTCCTCTTGTCTCCCTGTGTGTTCGGGGTGAGGTTGGTCTCGATAGTATGCAGATGGTGGGCTGACTATAAGTGTTGTTGTTGTCCTCTTGTTTCCCTGTGTGTTCGGGGTGACGTTGGTCTCGATAGGAGACAGACAGTGAGCTAACTATAATTGTTGTTTTTGTCGTATTGTTTCCCTTTGTGTTCGGGGTGATGTTGGTCTCGATAGTAGGCAGATGGTGGGCTGACTATAAGTGTTGTTGTTGTCCTCTTGTTTCCCTGTGTGTTCGGGGTGACGTTGGTCTCGATAGGAGACAGACAGTGAGCTGACTAAAATTGTTGTTGTTGTCCTCTTGAATCCCTGTGTTCGGTATGACGTTGGTCTCGATAGGAGACAGGCAGTGGGCTGACTATGATTGTTGTGGTTTTCCTTTTGTTTCCCTGTGTTCAAGGTGACGTTGGATTCGATAGGAGACAGACAGTGGGCTGACTATCAATGTTGTTGTTGTCCTCTTGTTTCCCTGTGTTTGGGGTGAGGTTGGCGTCGATAGGAGACAGACAATGGTTTGACTAAAATTGTTTTCCTGTGTGTTCAGGGTGAGGTTGATCTCGATAGGAGATAGACATTGGGCTGACTGAAATTGTTGTTGTTGTCCTCTTGTTTCTCAGTGTGTCCGGGGTGACGTTGGTCTCGATAGGAGACAGAGAGTGAGCTGACTATAATTGTAGTTGTTGTCCTCTTGTTTTCCTGTGTGTTCGGGGTGATGTTGGTCTCGATAGGAGACAGACAGTGGGCGGACTCTAAATGTTGTTGTTGTCCTCTTGTTTCCCTGTGTTTGGGGTGAGGTTGGCGTCGATAGGAGACAGACAGTGGGTTGACTAAAATTGTTTCCCTGTGTGTTCGGGGTGAGGTTGGTCTCGATAGGAGATAGACAGTGGGCTGATTATAATTGTTGTTGTTGTCCTCTTGTTTCCCTGTGTGTTCGGGGTGATGTTGGTTTTGATAGGAGACAGACAGTGGTCGTACTCTAAATGTTGTTGTTGTCCTCTTGTTTCCCAGTGTTTGGGTTGAGGTTGGCGTCGATAGGAGACAGACAGTGGGTTGACTAAAATTGTTTCCCTGTGTGTTTGGGGTGAGGTTGGTGTCGATAGGAGATAGACAGTGGGCTGACTATAATTGTTGTTGTTGTCCTCTTGTTTCCCTGTGTGTTCGGGGTGAGTTTGGTCTCGGTAGGAGGCATATGGTGGGCAGACTATAATTGTTGTTGTTGTCCTCTAGTTTCCCAGTGTGTTCGGGGTGAGGTTGGTCTCGATAGTAGGCAGATGGTGGGCTGACTATAATTGTTGTGGTTGTCCTCTTTTTTCCCTATCTGTTCGGGGTGAGGTTGGTCTCGATAGGAGGCAGATGGTGGGCTGACTATAATTGTTTTTGTTGTCCTCTTGTTTCCCTGTGTGTTCGGTGTGAGGTTGGTCTCGATAGGAGACAGACAGTTAGCTGACTAAAATTGTTGTTGTTGTCCATTTGTTTACCTGTGTGTTCGGGGTGCTGTTGGTTTCGATAGGAGACAGACAGTGGGCTGACTATAATTGTTGTTGTTGTGCTCTTGTTTCCCTGTGTTCGGGGTGAGATTATTCTCGATAGGAGACAGACAGTTGGTTGACTATAATTGTTGTGATTGTCCTCTTGTTTCCCTGTGTGTTCGGGGTGAGGTTGGTCTCGATAAGAGACAGACAGTGAGCTGACTATAATTGTTGTTGTAGTCCTCTTGTTTCCCTGTTTGTTCGGGGTGATGTTGGTTTCGATAGGAGACAGACAGTGGGCTGACTATAATTGTTGTTGTTTTCCTCTTGAATCCCTGTTTTCGGGATGACGTTGGTCTCGATAGGAGACAGACAGTGGGTTGACTATAAGTGTTGTTGTTGTCCTTTTGTTTCCCTGTGTGTTCGAGGTGAGTTTGGTCTCGACAGGAGACAGACAGTTGGCTAACTGTAATTGTTGTCGTTGTCCTTTTGTTTCCCTGTGTTCGGGATGACGTTGGTCTCGATAGGAGATAGACAGAGGGATGACTATAATTGTTGTTTATATCCTCTTATTTCCATGTGTATTCGGGTGATGTTGGTGTCGATAGGAGACAGACAGAGGGCTGAATATAATTGTTGTGGATGTCCTCTTGTTTCCCAGTGTTCGGGGTGACGTTGGTTTCGATAGGAGACAGACAGTGGGCTGACTATAAATGTTGTTGTTGTCCTCTTGAATCCCTGTTTTCGGGATGACGTTGGTCTCGATAGGAGACAGACAGTGGCTGACTATAATTGTTGTTGATATCCTCTTGTTGCCCTGTGTGTTCGAGGTGACGTTGGTCTCGATAGGAGACAGACAGTTGGTTGATTATAATTGTTGTTGTTGTCCTCTTGTTTCCCTGTGTTCGGGATGACGTTGGTCTCGATAGGAGACAGTCAGTGGGTTGACTATAAGTGTTGTTGTTGTCCTTTTGTTTCCCTGTGTGTTCGAGGTGAGTTTGGTCTCGACAGGAGACAGACAGTTGGCTGACTATAATTGTTGTCGTTGTCCTTTTCTTTCCCTGTGTTCGGGATGACGTTGGTCTCGATAGGAGACAGACAGAGGGATGACTATAATTGTTGTTTATATCCTCTTATTTCCATGTGTATTCGGGTGATGTTGTTGTCGATAGGAGACAGACAGAGGGCTGAATATAATTGTTGTGGATGTCCTCTTGTTTCCCAGTGTTCGGGGTGACGTTGGTTTCGATAGGAGACAGGCAGTGCGTTGATTAAAATTGATTCCCTGTGTGTTTGGGGTGATATTGGTCTCGATAGGAGACAGACAGTGGGCTGACTATAATTGTTGTTGTCCTCTTGTTTCCCTGTGTTCGGGGAGAGGATACGAGACACACATTAGCTTGAGTATATGTGATGTTGTTGTCCTCTTGTTTCCCTGTGTGTTCAGGGTGAGGTTGGTCTCGATAGGTGACAGACAGTGGGTTGACTATAATTGTTGTTATTGTCCTCTTGTTTCCCTGTATGTTCGCTATGAGGTTGGTCTCGATAAGAGACAGACAGTTGGTTGATTATAATTGTTGTTGTTGTCCTCTTGTTTCCCTGCGTTCGGGATGACGTTGGTCTCGATAGGAGACAGACAGAGGGCTGACTATAATTGTTGTTGATATCCTCTTGTTGCCCTGTGTGTTCGGGGTGACGTTGGTCTCGATAGGAGACAGACAGTTGGTTGATTATAATTGTTGTTGTTGTCCTCTTGTTTCCCTGTGTTCGGGATGACGTTGGTCTCGATAGGAGACAGACAGAGGGCTGACTATAATTGTTGTTTATATCCTCTTGTTTCCCAGTGTTCGGGTGACGTTGGTCTCGATAGGAGACAGACAGTGGGTTGACTCTAAGTGTTGTTGTTGTACTCTTGTTTCCCTGTGTGTCCGGGGAGATGTTGGTCTCGATAGGAGAGAAACAGTGGGTTGACTTTAATTTTTTTTTTTGTCCTCTTGTTTCCCTGTGTGTTCGGGGTGAGTTTGGTCTCGACAGGAGACAGACAGTTGGCTGATTATAATTGTTGTCGTTGTCCTTTTGTTTCCCTGTTTTCGGGATGACGTTGGTCTCGATAGGAGACAGACAGAGGGATGACTATACTTGTTGTTTATATCCTCTTATTTCCATGTGTATTCGGGTGATGTTGGTGTCGATAGGAGACAGACAGTGGTTGACTATAATTGTTGTTGTTTTCCTCTTATTTCCCTGTGTTCGGGATGACGTTGGTCTCGATAGGAGACAGACAGAGGGCTGAATATAATTGTTGTGGTTGTCCTCTTGTTTCCCAGTGTTCGGGGTGACGTTGATTTCGATAGGAGACAGGCAGTGGGTTGATTAAAATTGATTCCCTGTGTGTTCGGGGTGATATTGGTCTCGATAGGAGACAGACAGTGGGCTGACTATAATTGTTGTTGTCCTCTTGTTTCCCTGTGTTCGGGGTGAGGATACGAGACGCACACTAGCTTGAGTATATGTGATGTTGTTGTCCTCTTGATTCCCTGTGTGTTCAGGGTGAGGTTGGTCTCGATAGGTGACAGACAGTGGGTTGACTATAATTGTTGTTGTTGTCCTCTTGTTTCCCTGTGTGTTCAGGGTGAGGTTGGTCTCGATAGGAGACAGACAGTGGGTTGACTATAATTGTTGTTGTTGTCCTCTTGAATCCCTGTGTTCGGGATGACGTTGGTCTCGATAGGAGACAGACAGAGGGCTGATTATAATTGATGTGGTTGTCCTCTTGTTTCCGAGTGTTCGGGGTGACGTTGGTTTCGATAGGAAACAGGCAGTGGGTTGATTAAAATTGATTCCCTGTGTGTTCGGGGTGATATTGGTCTCGATAGGAGACAGACAGTGGGCTGACTATAATTGTTGTTGTCCTCTTGTTTCCCTGTGTTCGGGGTGAGGATACGAGACACACACTAGCTTTAGTATATGTGATGTTGTTGTCCTCTTGTTTCCCTGTGTGTTCAGGGTGAGGTTGGTCTCGATAGTAGACAGACAGTGGGTTGACTATAATTGTTGTTGTTGTCCTCTTGAATCCCTGTGTTCGGGATGACGTTGGTCTCGATAGGAGACAGACAGAGGGCTGATTATAATTGATGTGGTTGTCCTCTTGTTTCCCAGTTTTCGGGGTGACGTTGGTTTCGATAGGAGACAGGCAGTGGGTTGATTAAAATTGATTCCCTGTGTGTTCGGGATGACGTTAGTCTCGATAGGAGACAGACAGAGGGCTGACTATAATTGTTGTTGATATCCTCTTGTTGCCCTGAGTGTTCGGGGTGACGTTGGTCTCGATAGGAGACAGACAGTTAGTTGATTATAATTGTTGTTGTTGTCCTCTTGTTTCCCTGTGTTCGGGATGACGTTGGTCTCGATAGGAGACAGACAGAGGGCTGACAATAATTGTTGTTTATATCCTCTTGTTTCCCTGTGTTCGGGTGGCGTTGGTCTCGATAGGAGACAGACAGTTGGTTGATTATAATTGTTGTTGTTGTCCTCTTGTTTCCCTGTGTGTCCGGGGTGATGTTGGTCTCGATAGGAGACAGACAGTGGGTTGACTATAATTGTTGTTGTTGTCCTCTTGTTTCCCTGTGTTCGGGATAACGTTGGTCTCGATAGGAGACAGACAGAGGGCTGACTATAATTGTTGTTTATATACTCTTGTTTCCCTGTGTTCGGGTGACGTTGGTCTCGATAGGAGACAGACAGTGGGTTGACTATAAGTGTTGTTGTTGTACTCTTGTTTTCCTGTGTGTCCGGGGTGAGGTTGGTCTCGATAGGAGAGAGACAGTGGGTTGACTATAATTTTTGTTGTTGTCCTCTTGTTTCCCTGTGTGTTCGGGGTGAGTTTGGTCTCGACAGGAGACAGACATTTGGCTGACTATAATTGTTGTCGTTGTCCTTTTGTTTCCCTGTTTTCGGGATGACGTTGGTCTCGATAGGAGACAGACAGAGGGATGACTATACTTGTTGTTTATATCCTCTTATTTCCATATGTATTCGGGTGATGTTGGTGTCGATAGGAGACAGACAGTGGTTGACTATAATTGTTGTTGTTTTCCTCTTATTTCCCTGTGTTCGGGATGACGTTGGTCTCGATAGGAGACAGACAGAGGGCTGAATATAATTGTTGTGGTTGTCCTCTTGTTTCCCAGTGTTCGGGGTGACGTTGGTCTCGATAGGAGACAGGCAGTGGGTTGATTAAAATTGATTCCCTGTGTGTTCGGGGTGATGTTGGTCTCGATAGGAGACAGACAGTGGGCTGACTATAATTGTTGTTGTCCTCTTGTTTCCCTGTGTTCGGGGTGAGGATAGGAGACAGACACTAGGTTGACTATATGTGATGTTGTTGTCCACTTGTTTCCCTGTGTGTTCATGGTGAGGTTGGTCTTGATAGGAGACAGACAGTGGGTTATTATAATTGTTGTTGTTGTCCTCTTGTTTCCCTGTGTGTTCAGGGTGAGGTTGGTCTCCATAGGAGACAGACAGTGGGTTGACTAAAATTGTTGTTGTTGTCCTCTTGAATCCCTGTGTTCGGTATGACGTTGGTCTCGATAGGAGACAGGCAGTGGGCTGACTATAATTGTTGTGGTTTTCCTTTTGTTTCCCTGTGTTCGGGGTGACGTTGATTTCGATAGGAGACAGACAGTGGGCTGACTATCAATGTTGTTGTTGTCCTCTTGTTTCCCTGTGTTTGGGGTGAGGTTAGCGTCGATAGGAGACAGACAGTGGTTTGACTAAAATTGTTTTCCTGTGTGTTCAGGGTGAGGTTGATCTCGATAGGAGATAGACAGTGGGCTGACTGTAATTGTTGTTGTTGTCCTCTTGTTTCCAATGTGTCCGGGGTGACGTTGGTCTCGATAGGAGACAGAGAGTGAGCTAACTATAATTGTAGTTGTTGTCCTCTTGTTTTCCTGTGTGTTCCGGGTGATGTTGGTTTCGATAGGAGAGAGACAGTGGGCGGACTCTAAATGTTGTTGTTGTCCTCTTGTTTCCCTGTGTTTGGGGTGAGGTTGGCGTCGATAGGAGACAGACAGTGGGTTGACTAAAATTGTTTCCCTGTGTGTTCGGGTTGAGGTTGGTCTCGATAGGAGATAGACAGTGGGCTGACTATAATTGTTGTTGTTGTCCTCTTGTTTTCCTGTGTGTTCGGGGTGAGTTTGGTCTCGGTAGGAGGCATATGGTGGGCAGACTATAATTGTTGTTGTTGTCCTCTTGTTTCCCAGTGTGTTCGGGGTGAGGTTGGTCTCGATAGTAGGCAGATGGTGGGCTGACTAATTGTTGTGGTTGTCCTCTTGTCTCCCTGTGTGTTCGGGGTGAGGTTGGTCTCGATAGTAGGCAGATGGTGGGCTGACTATAAGTGTTGTTGTTGTCCTCTTGTTTCCCTGTGTGTTTGGGGTGACGTTGGTCTCGATAGGAGACAGACAGTGAGCTGACTATAATTGTTGTTGTTGTCCTCTTGTTTCCCTGTGTGTTCGGGGTGATGTTGGTCTCGATAGTAGGCAGATGGTGGGCTGACTATAAGTGTTGTTGTTGTCCTCTTGTTTCCCTGTGTGTTCGGGGTGACGTTGTTCTCGATAGGAGACAGACAGTGAGCTGACTAAAATTGTTGTTGTTGTCCTCTTGAATCCCTGTGTTCGGTATGACGTTGGTCTCGATAGGAGACAGGCAGTGGGCTGACTATAATTGTTGTGGTTTTCCTTTTGTTTCCCCGTGTTCGGGGTGACGTTGGTTTCGATAGGAGACAGACAGTGGGCTGACTATCAATGTTGTTGTTGTCCTCTTGTTTCCCTGTGTTTGGGGTGAGGTTGGCGTCGATAGGAGACAGACAATGGTTTGATAAAAATTATTTTCCTGTGTGTACAGGGTGAGGTTGATCTCGATAGGAGATAGACAGTGGGCTGACTGTAATTGTTGTTGTTGTCCTCTTGTTTCCCAGTGTGTCCGGGGTGACGTTGGTCTCGATAGGAGACAGAGAGTGAGCTGACTATAATTGTAGTTGTTGTCCTCTTGTTTCCCTGTGTGTTCGGGGCGATGTTGGTTTTGATAGGAGACAGACAGTGGGTGGATTCTAAATGTTGTTGTTGTCCTCTTGTTTCCCTGTGTTTGGGGTGAGGTTGGCGTCGATAGGCGACAGACAGTGGGTTGACTAAAATTGTTTCTCTGTGTGTTTGGGGTGAGGTTGGTCTCGATAGGAGATAGACAGTGGGCTGACTATAATTGTTGTTGTTGTCCTCTTGTTTCCCTGTGTGTTCGGGGTGAGTTTGGTCTCGGTAGGAGGCATATGGTGGGCAGACTATAATTGTTGTTGTTGTCCTCTTGTTTCCCAGTGTGTTCGGGGTGAGGTTGGTCTCGATAGTAGGCAGATGGTGGGCTGACTATAATTGTTGTGGTTGTCCTCTTTTTTCCCTGTCTGTTCGGGGTGAGGTTGGTCTCGATAGGAGGCAGATGGTGGGCTGACTATAATTGTTTTTGTTGTCCTCTTGTTTCCCTGTGTGTTCGGTGTGAGGTTGGTCTCGATAGGAGACAGACAGTTAGCTGACTAAAATTGTTGTTGTTGTTGTCCACTTGTTTCCCTGTGTGTTCGGGGTGCTGTTGGTTTCGATAGGAGACAGACAGTGGGCTGACTATAATTGTTGTTGTTGTGCTCTTGTTTCCCTGTGTTCGGGGTGAGATTATTCTCGATAGGAGACAGACAGTTGGTTGACTATAATTGTTGTGATTGTCCTCTTGTTTCCCTGTGTGTACGGGGTGAGGTTTGTCTCGATAAGAGACAGACAGTGAGCTGACTATAATTGTTGTTGTAGTCCTCTTGTTTCCCTGTGTGTTAGGGGTGATGTTGGTTTCGATAGGAGACAGACAGTGGGCTGACTATAATTGTTGTTGTTGTCCTCTTGAATCCCTGTTTTCGGGATGACGTTGGTCTCGATAGGAGACAGACAGTGGCTGACTATAATTGTTGTTGATATCCTCTTGTTGCCCTGTGTGTTCGGGGTGACGTTGGTCTCGATAGGAGACAGACAGAGGGATGACTATACTTGTTGTTTATATCCTCTTATTTCCATGTGTATTCGGGTGTTGTTGGTGTCGATAGGAGACAGACAGTGGTTGACTATAATTGTTGTTGTTTTCCTCTTATTTCCCTGTGTTCGGGATGACGTTGGTCTCGATAGGAGACAGACAGAGGGCTAAATATAATTGTTGTGGTTGTCCTCTTGTTTCCCAGTGTTCGGGGTGACGTTGGTTTCGATAGGAGACAGGCAGTGGGTTGATTAAAATTGATTCGCTGTGTGTTCGGGGTGATATTGGTCTCGATAGGAGACAGACAGTGGGCTGACTATAATTGTTGTTGTCCTCTTGTTTCCCTGTGTTCGGGGTGAGGATACGAGACACACACTAGCTTGAGTATATGTGATGTTGTTGTCCTCTTGTTTCCCTGTGTGTTCAGGGTGAGGTTGGTTTCGATAGGTGACAGACAGTGGGTTGACTATAATTGTTGTTGTTGTCCTCTTGTTTCCCTGTGTGTTCAGGGTGAGGTTGGTCTCGATAGGAGACAGACAGTGGGTTGACTATAATTGTTGTTGTTGTCCTCTTGAATCCCTGTGTTCGGGATGACGTTGGTCTCGATAGGAGACAGACAGAGGGCTGATTATAATTGTTGTGGTTGTCCTCTTGTTTCACAGTTTTCGGGGTGACGTTGGTTTCGATAGGAGACAGGCAGTGGGTTGATTAAAATTGATTCCTTGTGTGTTCGGGGTGATGTTGGTCTCGATAGGAGACAGACAGTGGGCTGACTATAATTGTTGTTGTCCTCTTGTTTCCCTGTGTTCGGGGTGAGATTAGGAGACAGACACTAGGTTGACTATATGTGATGTTGTTGTCCACTTGTTTCCCTATGTGTTCGGGGTGATGTTGGTCTTGATAGGAGACAGCCACTGGGTTGACTATAATTGTTGTTGTTGTCCTCTTGTTTCCCTGTGTGTTCATGGTGAGGTTGGTCTTGATAGGAGACAGACAGTGGGTTATTATAATTGTTGTTGATGTCCTCTTGTTTCCCTGTGTGTTCAGGGTGAGGTTGGTCTCCATAGGAGACAGACAGTGGGTTGACTATAATTGTTGTTGTTGTCCTCTTGAATCCCTGTGTTCGGTATGACGTTGGTCTCGATAGGAGACAGGCAGTGGGCTGACTATAATTGTTGTGGTTTTCCTTTTGTTTCCCTGTGTTCGGGGTGACGTTGGTTTCGATAGGAGACAGACAGTGGGCTGACTATCAATGTTGTTGTTGTCCTCTTGTTTCCCTGTGTTTGGGGTGAGGTTGGCGTCGATAGGAGACAGACAATGGTTTGACTAAAATTGTTTTCCTGTGTGTTCAGGGTGAGGTTGATCTCGATAGGAGATAGACAGTGGGCTGACTGTAATTGTTGTTGTTGTCCTCTTGTTTCCCAGTGTGTCCGGGGTGACGTTGGTCTCGATAGGAGACAGAGAGTGAGCTGACTATTATTGTAGTTGTTGTCCTCTTGTTTCCCTGTGTGTACGGGGTGAGGTTGGTCTCGATAGGAGGCAGACGATGGGGTGACTATAATTGTTGTTGTTGTCCTCTTGTTTCCCTGTGTGTTCGGGGTGATGTTTGTTTCGATAGGAGACAGACAGTGGGCTCTAAATGTTGTTGTTGTCCTCTTGTTTCCCTGTGTTTGGGGTGAGGTTGGCGTCGATAGGAGACAGACAGTGGGTTGACTATAATTGTTGTGGTTGTCCTCTTGTTTCCCTGTGAGTTCGGGGTGAGGTTGGTCTCGATAAGAGTCAGACAGTGAGCTGATTATAATTATTGTTGTTGTCCTCTTGTTTCCCTGTGTGATCGGGGTGATGTTGGTTTCGATAGGAGACAGACAGTGTGCCGATTATAATTGCTGTTGTTGTCTTCTTGTTTCCCTGTGTGTTCGGGGTGAGATTGTTCTAGATAGGAGGCAGATGGTGGGCTGACTATAATTGTTGTTGTTGTCCTCTTTTTCCCCTGTCTGTTCGGGGTGAGGTTGGTCTCGATAGGAGGCAGATGGTGGGCTGACTATAATTGTTTTTGTTGTCCTCTTGTTTCCCTGTGTGTTCGGTGTTAGGTTGGTCTCGATAGGAGACAGACAGTTAGCTGACTAAAATTGTTGTTGTTGTCCACTTGTTTCCCTGTGTGTTCGGGGTGCTGTTGGTTTCGATAGGAGACAGACAGTGGGCTGACTATAATTGTTGTTGTTGTGCTCTTGTTTCCCTGTGTTCGGGGTGAGATTATTCTCGATAGGAGACAGACAGTTGGTTGACTATAATTGTTGTGATTGTCCTCTTGTTTCCCTGTGTGTTCGGGGTGAGGTTGGTCTCGATAAGAGACAGACAGTGAGCTGACTATAATTGTTGTTGTAGTCCTCTTGTTTCCCTGTGTGTTCGGGG
>JAHLWY010001383.1:0-21466 GCA_020002185.1 Paraescarpia echinospica | reverse complement strand
TATATATATATATATGAATTGTGGTAGAGATGAAAAAAGTCGACGTCATTCTTAATTTTGACAACTTTGCATTGTAATACTTACGCGTTAGTAGTAATAGAGGTTAAGTAGCGTTGATGAGTGAGGTGTGGAAGTGGAAAGTACCCGGATGTAGGTCAAGGTCAAGTACCCGGATGTAGGTCAAGGTCAAACACCCCGAATGTAGGTCAAGGTCAAAGGTCAAGGTCAAATAATCGGATGCATGTCAAGGTCAAATACCCGGATGTAGGTCAAGGTCACATGACGCCCATACCGAAATTTTTCAAAACTAAGATAGCGCCCTGACGGATAGTTGATGAACTAAAATAGCGCCCCTGGCGGATAGTTGGTGAACTAATATATTTTCCGCCAAACAATTATTTCCCGGCAAAACTAGAACAACGCCCCTGGCGGATAGGTGGTGAACTAAAATATTTACCACCAAAACTAGAACAGCGCCCCCTGACGGATACATCATGAACTAAAATACGCACTGCAAAAAAAATAAAGCAGCGCCACCTAGCGGATATGTCATGAACTAAAACAGCGCCACCTGTTGTATTTTTGGGAACTAAAATAGGTTGACCCGCAGCGTCCCTAGCGGAATTTTTCGGAAAATACTATTCAAGTGGTGCCACCTGACGGACAAATTGTAAACTAAATGTTCGAGTACGGCCCAATTTCGTGCGTCTTGGTTTGACCATTAGCGCCCCCCTGGTGGAATTTTTTTGAATTAAATTTTGCCTGGCGGAAAGGTCATGAACTACAAGTGGTGCCACCTGACGGACATGTTGTGAAGTAAATGTTCGAGTACTGCAAATATTCGTGTCTCTTGCACGCTTGCGTGCAATAGAGCCCCCCTGACGGGTACATCAGGAACTACAAACATCATCCCCTAGTGGACAAATGTTCGTTCGGCACGACCACGTGACCTTTATGTTCTGTCGAACTGTTATAAAAGGCCTGCGTCTGTTTTTTTGTGATCATTATATCTTACATTTTGGAAGATGAACAACATGACTAGTGATGACGTCCGACAAGGGATTTTGCTACCGAAGGCGCAGCCTTCTCCGGCTACGGGACCACTCGACCTCTCGACCCCGACAATCAACCCGGACCAACAGCCAACGACCAGTCCAACGACCAGTTCAACGACCAGTTGAACGACCAGTTCGACGACCAAACCAATTTCGTCTCTGTCATCAGCTCCGTCAACCGACCCAATCATCAACCTGACATCGTCACCTCCGACGAAGCGTCAGAAGCTGTTGCCTCGTTATACTTGCTGTATGTGTGGTAGTACCTTCAAGTATAAAGGGAATCGGTCCGCTCATGTGAAGCAGGGCTGCTGTCAAAGGAAGCAAGATAAACAGCGGCGACGTAAAGAACAACTTTAAGAGATAACAGTAAGTTTCAATTTATCATAGTCTTGAAATGTTATTCATGTCATTTTGTTAAACATTTTTCAAAAGACCATAATATTATATTTTTTCTTATACATATCAGTTGAACATTCATTACTAAGCTCATTTCGTTACTGTTTCAGCGACAAGAAAAGGAGGGCATCGCTACTGCTGACAGTGTTCCAACTACCTCTGCGTTACGAAAACGTCGACGGTCACTGTCATCTTCAGCATCACCATCTGTCAACCGACCACCATCACAGTTGTACCACGATAGTACTATGCCTAACTTCATACTCAAAACATCCAACTTCCACGCACCTGCAGCCTTCAACGACACCAACTTAGACGAACCAATTAGCCGACCGTTCGTGACAACTTCTGTCGACACGACCGATATGACAACTTCGACCATTCCTGCCGATGTCAGAACTTTCACTGATACCGCCCATGTCACAACTTCCGCTCCTGCGCATGTCACAACTTTCCCTCCTACCATCACTTCAACGACTACCAAAACGTCTATGCATCCGAGACCTCTACCACGAGGCTGGAGAGCCTATCTGTTCGATGTGTACCATTGATTTCCCTGTGATCGAAATGAAGAAGACGCTGGCACGACACATAGCATGTAACATCTTTGAACTCTCAAGGCAACAATGTCGTGGTTGCAAGATAGACCATCCTAGTCAATGTCATCACGATTGTATGTTATCTGATGACATTCAAATTTGCATGCACTTTGACGAGGCTGTGGAGACCATTAATTCAACCGCAGTGGTGAAAGATTGTTTGAGTGTTTTGTTAGACGCGGGTGTGAAGCTATCCGATGTGACAGTCGAACAGTTGTGTAATATCAATACTTGGTTGCAAGAATCTGTTTCGAAACAGTGGCGAAACACTATGAAACGTATGGTTCTGACAGTAATGGAGGGTGACCTGTAAAGAACTTTCTTTTGTCTTGTACACGATTAAACTTTGCAAGACTCTGTATCAATGTCTCTGGTTCTTGTAGTTATGGAGCGCGACATGTAAATACGTTTGTGTTGTAATAAACTGTGCAAACCTCATCTTGTGTCTTTTTCATAGTGTCACAAGCATGTCTGTGTGGTTGAGTACAGATATGTTAACCACTTATGTATCTGTGTAGTTCAGTACAGATACGTTAACAAGTTATGTCTGTGTGTGTGTAGTTCAGTACAGATACGTTAACCACTTATGTCTGTGTAGTTCAGTACAGATACGTTAACCACTTATGTCTGTGTAGTTCAGTAGAGATGATAGCCACTTATGTCTGTGTAGTTCAGTACAGATATGTTAACCACTCATGTCTGTGTAGTTCATTACAGAGATGTTAATGTACTCAGACCAACTAGTTGGACTATGCTTTGGCCAACACGTGTCACGAAAATGAAACACTATGCTTTGACCAACACGTGTCACGAATTGAACTTAGATCAACTAGACACATCACACGAGACTTCGGATGACACATCACACGGATGACTCATCACACGAGACTACGGACGAGATATCACACGAGAGTACCGACGAGACAAGAGACGAGACTATGACCGAGATATGTCACGAGACTACGGATGACACGAGACTACGGATGACACATCACACGAGAGTACCGACGAGACATGAGTTGTACAAACGAAACACTAATCTTAACGTGTTATCGCGTCAAATCCTTCTTTTTTCAGGAAAATAGACGTGTTATCGCGTCAATTCCTTCCTTTTTCAGGAAAATAGACGTGTTATTGCATCAATTCCTTCCTTTTTCAGGAAAATAGACGTGTTATTGCATCAATTCCTTCCTTTTTCAGGAAAATAGCATCAATTCCTTCCTTTTTCAGGAAAATAGACGTGTTATCGCGTGAGATTTGCTTCAGAGACTACGGATGACACATCACACGAGAGTACGACGAGACAAGAGACGAGACTATGACCGAGATATGTCACGAGACTACGGATGACACATCACACGAGACTACGGATGACACATGTCACTAGACTTCGGATGACACGTCATACGAGAGTACCGACGAGACAAGAGACGAGACTATATCACGAGACTACGGACGACACATCAAACGAGACTACGGATGACACATCACACGAGAGCACCGACGAGACAAGAGACGAGACTATGACCGAGATATGTCACGAGACTACGGATGACACGAGACTACGGATGACACATCACACGAGAGTACCGACGAGACAAGAGACGAGATTATGACCGAGATATGTCACGAGACTACGGATGACACATCACACGAGAGTACCGACGAGACAAGAGACGAGACTATGACCGAGATATGTCACGAGACTACGGATGACACATCACACGAGAGTACCGACGAGACACGAGTGGTACAAACGAAACACTATGCTTTGACCAACACGTGTCACGAATTGAACTTAGATCAACTAGTTGGACAAACGAAACACTAATCTTAACGTGTTATCGCGTCAAATCCTTCTTTTTTCAGGAAAATAGACGTGTTATTGCATCAATTCAGTTGTTGTTTAAATTTTCGCGAGGTTAACCCCAATTTTTTTTTTCTTCAGCTAACCTAATTAGATATCTTTAACCGTTAGATGGCGCCACCATGTGACTAGTACTCCGATTATCCGCTAGGGGGCGCTACACCGGAAGTGACGTCGTACCGGAAGTCACTTGACTGTCATGGCAGCCTCCACTAGGGACGACACGTCGGAAGTGACGTCGCACCGGAAGTTACTTGACTGTCATGGCGGCCTCTACGCTTCCGGTATTCCCAGAAGTGTGTCAACGAATAGAGATCTATCATGGCCGGTAGTTGGCGTTATTCTGAGTAGTTACATTGCTATCCGTTGGGGCCATCAGGTGTCGCCTGTCTCATGAACGTGCACAGTTTTTGTGTTAAGGGATGTCACATGATGTACGTTCGGTCTGATTGATTATGCAAATGAGATCACGCCGAAAACTAGTGTATATACCGTGCTTCCGACGATTCTGGTCTTTCCTTTTTCGACTCTCGAGAAGGTCTTATCGTATCTGGTCGCTCGCACTATTTGAAAATATGGAATTGTTACGTTGAAAAGACGGCTGCTTCATATACATATGTTTTCCATTAAAAGAAGCGATACCTCATACGAGTCCTATGGTCGCCTCGTTG
This sequence comes from Paraescarpia echinospica, assembly GCA_020002185.1. Lineage (NCBI taxonomy): Eukaryota > Metazoa > Annelida > Polychaeta > Sabellida > Siboglinidae > Paraescarpia > Paraescarpia echinospica. Next base: position 16,875 of record JAHLWY010001383.1, on the reverse strand, counting down.
GACGTGAATCCGAACAGATGATCGTCTCTTGACATGAAGGTATGTGATGTTTGGCACCTCATTGAATGAAGTCCTGTCAGGTGGTTGTCCTTACATGTTATTGACATAGTCGTTTTCGATCATAGCAGTTTTCAAATTCGCTTGCTATGGCCGTATGTGACGTAGTACTCCGATTATCCACTAGGGGTCTCTACGCCGGAAGTGACGTGGTACCGGAAGTCACTTGATTGTCATGGCGGCCTCTACTAGGGACGCTACGCCGGAAGTAACGTAGTACCGGAAGTTATTTAAATGTCATGGCGACCTGACACGGCGGCCTCTACGCGTCCGCTATTTCCAACGAATATGTGTGTCAACGAATAGAGAACTATCATGATCGATATATGGTTATACTCTGACTAATTACATTGGTGTCCGTTGAGTGGCGTCGGAAACCATGATGGTCACCTCTTTGAATGTCTCGTGGCGTATCTCTTGTCTCGTCCGTACTCTCTTGTGATGTGACATCCGTAGTCTCGTGTGATGTGTCATCCGTAGTCTCGTAGCATCTCTCTTGTCTCGTCCGTACTCTCGTGTGATGTGTCATCCGTAGTCTCGGTCATAGTCTCGTGACATATCTCGGCCATAGTCTCGTGACATATATCGGACATAGTCTCGTCTCTTGTCTCGTCGGTACTCTCGTGTGATGTGTCATCCGTAGTCTCGTGTGATGTGTCATCCGTAGTCTCGTGTGATGTGTCATCCGTAGTCTCGTGATATATCTCGGACATTGTCTCATCGATACTCTCGTAAGACGTGTCATCCGTAGTCTCGTGACATATCTCGGTCATAGTCTCGTCTCTTGTCTCGTCGTACTCTCGTATGATGTGTCATCCGTAGTCTCTGAAGCAAATCTCACGCGATAACACGTCTATTTTCCTGAAAAAGGAAGGAATTGACGCGATAACACGTCTATTTTCCTGAAAAAGGAAGGAATTGATGCTATTTTCCTGAAAAAGGGAGGAATTGATGCAATAACACATCTATTTTCCTGAAAAAGGAAGGAATTGACGCGATAACACGTATATTTTCCTGAAAAAGGAAGGAATTGATGCTACTTTCCTGAAAAAGGAAGGAATTGATGCAATAACACATCTATTTTCCTGAAAAAGGAAGGATTTGACGCGATAACACGTATATTTTCCTGAAAAAGGAAGGAATTGATGCAATAACACGTCTATTTTCCTGAAAAAAGAAGGATTTGACGCGATAACACGTTAAGATTAGTGTTTCGTTTGTCCAACTAGTTGATCTAAGTTCAATTCGTGACACGTGTTGGTCAAAGCATAGTGTTTCGTTTGTACAACTCGTGTCTCGTCGGTACTCTCGTGTGATGTGTCATCCGTAGTCTCGTGACATATCTCGGTCATAGTCTCGTCTCTTGTCTCGTCGGTTCTCTCGTGTGATGTGTCATCCGTAGTCTCGTGACATATCTCGGTCATAATCTCGTCTCTTGTCTCGTCGGTACTCTCGTGTGATGTGTCATCCGTAGTCTCGTGTCATCCGTTGTCTCGTGACATATCTCGGTCATAGTCTCGTCTCTTGTCTCGTCGGTGCTCTCGTGTGATGTGTCATCCGTAGTCTCGTGTGATGTGTCATCCGTAGTCTCGTGATATAGTCTCGTCTCTTGACTCGTCGGTACTCTCGTATGACGTGTCATCCGAAGTCTCGTGACATGTGTCATCCGTAGTCTCGTGTGATGTGTCATCCGTAGTCTCGTGACATATCTCGGTCATAGTCTCGTCTCTTGTCTCGTCGTACTCTCGTGTGATGTGTCATCCGTAGTCTCTGAAGCAAATCTCACGCGATAACACGTCTATTTTCCTGAAAAAGGAAGGAATTGATGTAATAACACGTCTATTTTCCTGAAAAAGGAAGGAATTGACGCGATAACACGTCTATTTTCCTGAAAAAAGAAGGATTTGACGCGATAACACGTTAAGATTAGTGTTTCGTTTGTACAACTCGTGTCTCGTCGGTACTCTCGTGTGATGTGTCATCCGTAGTCTCGTGTCATCCGTAGTCACGTGGCATATCTCGGTCATAGTCTCGTCTCTTGTCTCGTCGGTACTCTCGTGTGATATCTCGTCCGTAGTCTCGTGTGATGTGTCATCCGTGTGATGTGTCATCCAAAGTCTCGTGTGATGTGTCTAGTTGATCTAAGTTCAATTCGTGACACGTGTTGGTCAAAGCATAGTGTTTCGTTTTCGTGACACGTGTTGGTCAAAGCATAGTCCAACTAGTTGGTCTGAGTACATTAACATCTCTGTACTGAACTACACAGACATGAGTGGTTAACATATCTGTACTGAACTACACAGACATAAGTGGCTATCATCTCTACTGAACTACACAGACATAAGTGGTTAACGTATCTGTACTGAACTACACAGACATAAGTGGTTAACGTATCTGTACTGAACTACACACACACAGACATAACTTGTTAACGTATCTGTACTGAACTACACAGATACATAAGTGGTTAACATATCTGTACTCAACCACACAGACATGCTTGTGATGTGTAGGACTATTAGTATGGTTCCCAACATATGCTTTGCATTACACTATGAAAAAGACACAAGATGAGGTTTGCACAGTTTATTACAACACAAACGTATTTACATGTCGCGCTCCATAACTCCAAGAACCAGAGACATTGATACAGAGTCTTGCAAAGTTTAATCGTGTACAAGACAAAAGAAAGTTCTTTACAGGTCACCCTCCATTACTGTCAGAACCATACGTTTCATAGTGTTTCGCCACTGTTTCGAAACAGATTCTTGCAACCAAGTATTGATATTACACAACTGTTCGACTGTCACATCGGATAGCTTCACACCCGCGTCTAACAAAACACTCAAACAGTCTTTCACCACTGCGGTTGAATTAATGGTCTCCACAGCCTCGTTAAAGTGCATGCAAATTTGAATGTCATCAGATAACATACAATCGTGATGACATTGACTAGGATGGTCTATCTTGCAACCACGACATTGTTGCCTTGAGAGTTCAAAGATGTTACATGCTATGTGTCGTGCCAGCGTCTTCTTCATTTCGATCACAGGGAAATCAATGGTACACATCGAACAGATAGGCTCTCCAGCCTCGTGGTAGAGGTCTCGGATGCATAGACGTTTTGGTAGTCGTTGAAGTGATGGTAGGAGGGAAAGTTGTGACATGCGCAGGAGCGGAAGTTGTGACATGGGCGGTATCAGTGAAAGTTCTGACATCGGCAGGAATGGTCGAAGTTGTCATATCGGTCGTGTCAACAGAAGTTGTCACGAACGGTCGGCTAATTGGTTCGTCTAAGTTGGTGTCGTTGAAGGCTGCAGGTGCGTGGAAGTTGGGTGTTTTGAGGATGACGTTAGGCATAGTACTATCGTGGTACAACTGTGATGGTGGTCGGTTGACAGATGGTGATGCTGAAGATGACAGTGACCGTCGACGTTTTCGTAACGCAGAGGTAGTTGGAACATTGTCAGCAGTAGCGATGCCCTCCTTTTCTTGTCGCTGAAACAGTAACGAAATGAGCTTAGTCCCGTAGCAGATGAGAGTGGTCCCGTAGCCGGAGAAGGCTGCGCCTTCGGTAGCAAAATCCCTTGTCGGACGTCATCACTAGTCATGTTGTTCATCTTCCAAAATGTAAGATATAATGATCACAAAAAAACAGACGCAGGCCTTTTATAACAGTTCGACAGAACATAAAGGTCACGTGGTCGTGCCGAACGAACATTTGTCCACTAGGGGATGATGTTTGTAGTTCCTGATGTACCCGTCAGGGGGGCTCTATTGCACGCAAGCGTGCAAGAGACACGAATATTTGCAGTACTCGAACATTTACTTCACAACATGTCCGTCAGGTGGCACCACTTGTAGTTCATGACCTTTCAGCCAGGGGGAAATTTAGTTCAAAAAAATTCCGCCAGGGGGCGCTAATGGTCAAACCAAGACGCACGAAATTGGACCGTACTCGAACATTTAGTTTACAATTTGTCCGTCAGGTGGCACCACTTGAATAGTAGTTTCCGAAAAAATCCGCTAGGGACGCTGCGGGTCAACCTATTTTAGTTCCCAAAATACACCAGGTGGCGCTGTTTTAGTTCATGACCTATCCGCTAGGTGGCGCTGCTGTAATTTTCGCGGGCATGTTTTAGTTCATGATCTATCCGTCAGGGGGCGCTGTTCTAGTTTTGGCGGGGAATATTTTAGTTCACCAACTATCCGCCAGGGGCGTTGTTCTAGTTTTGACGGGAAATAATTTTTGGTGGAAAATATATTAGTTCACCAACTATCCGCCAGGGGCGCTATTTTAGTTCATCAACTATCCGTCAGGGGCGCTATTTTAGTTTACAAATTTTTTCGGTAGGGGCTCCATGTGACCTTGACCTACATCCGGGTATTTGACCTTGACCTTTGACCTTGACCTACATTCGGGTATTTGACCTTGACCTACAGCCTGGTACTTGACCTTGACCTTTGACATTGACCTACAGCCGGGTACTTGACCTTGACCTACATCCGGGTACTTTCCACTTCCACACCTCACTCATCAACGCTACTTAACCTCTATTACTACTCGCATTGGTGCCTTCTAATCACGTGTTATTCTCACGTTAGTTGCCGGTGGAAGGGGACCCCCCTGCAGTCACGAAGATTTCAAGTTGACCATAACAGATGCAGGCATTTGTTATACGTTCAATGCCCGGATTGGCAACAACTCCAAAGTCATTGCAGCCGGTAATCGTATCTTCTGCAGCAATTACAGGGAACCACTTCATATGAGGACTAGGAAAAAAACGAAAAGAAACTTCATGTTGATTAGCATAGACGTGGTAATAATAAATTATTTGAATAATGTCATCAATAGTTACGTAGTATAAACAACCATAATTCTGCTGGAATGAAGACCGGCCTGCAACTGCAACCATTCTGCATCAGTTGCGGTTCGCAATTGATGGTGAATACTACGATTACGAGTAGGAATCCATAACACCGTCAAATTAATGGATATTCTACACAAATAAGACGCCATTTCATTATAATATGACATTTATAATAACTAACATGATAGCATTTCATAATAAGTCGAATATCATGTCACCATAAATAACAGTTAGGAAGGAGTCGATGTTTTCTAGGAGCCAAACACGGCCTGGAGCTGGAGCTGGTGGTGAACGTCGAACAGTACGAGTACATGAACGGTCCACATAACGCGGTCGGGTTGAAGCTTCTCCTGCACCGCCAAGATGATATACCACTGGTGGAGGAATTTGGTGATAACATCACAACAGGAATGCGCACATTTGTTGCAGTGACCGTTCTAAAAGTAACTATCTTTGTGACAACTTTTATTAATGGTTCAGTGTACCATCTAGCAAATAAACTTCAAACGATAGTCGATATACTTTATACTCGGCATATGTTAGACATTTGAGAGAATTGGTGCGTGATAGATATAAACGTCATAACAAAATAGAGATCAAGTGAATGAAACGGCGAGAACCATTAATAAGTGATATTTGTTCAGCAGCCACAGTCACTCGTTTATTGAATGTCCATATTGTAGGAGACCAACCTGCAGCCTCCACACGGTGATTGTGTGAAACATCGACATTTCATTGTTTTCATATAAAACCTGATGTTCGTGTTGAGATAAATATGATTATACGTGTTTGATTAGTTTAATAATACAAATAACGCTATAACGCTCTTAATTAGTGATACGAACACACGCACGCACACGCACACACGCACACACACACACACACACACACACACACACACACACACACACACACACACACACACACACACACACACACACACACACCACACACTCACACACACACACACGCACGCACACACACACACACACTCACTACACACACATACACACACACACATACACACACACTCACTACACACACACACACACGCACACACATACACACACACACTCACTACACACACATACACACTCACACGCACTCACGCACACGCACACACACACACTTATACTCACACAAACAAACAAACACACGCACACGCACACACACAAACAAACACACGCAGACGCATACACACAAACGCGGGCGCGCACACGCACACGCAAACGCACACGCACTTACGTATAACGTAACGGTGTTGTTTTAAGCCAATGTTCAGACAGAAAGGACGTATGTCCATTGTCTTTGTTCCCCGTCCAGTTCCTGTATATCAATACCTCTATACATAGTATTACATACCGCATTCTGTCTTGTTAGTATTCCACGAATCAAGATGTAGCCAACTACAGACAACTATATGTTGCATTACTGATTATAGATAACCCCCGCGTGTGTAACGTCTCCCGGTACACGAGTTGCCTGCTGCCAGCGATAGGTAAGTGTATATTGATATCATACAGTCACTTACGTTGACAGATCATCGCCTTTTATAGTTATATAAATTAGCCTCTCTGTTCGCAGGGAGCCTAGACCATGGATCATGACATCCACAGTTGTATTCTTCTGGCCATTTTCTCTACATCTCCCATGTGTAATCCGCCTTTTCCGTTCTTTTGCATGTTCATGTTGCTAGTTGTTTCTGGGCCTTCTTTTTCTTCCCTTTGTTATTTATCGTTAACAATATTCCCTGACGTCGATCATCAAACAACAGAGACATTGATGACTGTATAGTGCCCGCCGCATTGTATTTAGTAAGCCCGTAACAACGGTCGCAATTTGAAGATACTACCACGGGTACATGCTAAAAATAGCAACAAAACATCCAGTTTCAAAACAGCTTGATTGGCAGAGTCTGGCTCAGTTAACTGCTATTCCATTTGATGTTCAACTATTCCGCGTTCCACAGCAGACTTCCAGTTTCAAATTACTACGCCCGCTAATACCGGGTAGACGAACAGACTACGTCCCTTTATCAAGCATAATTAAAAGCGAAAACCGACGCGATCGCTAAACGTGAACGCCAATTCATTGAGTGCAATTTCCTAGCTTTTGAAGTTAACGCCTAATTTGCGGTGTGACCCGCCGTTCATTAGCGATTAATATACATTTATGCGAAAACGCCGCATCAATACGTATATTCATAGTTAAACTAATTTAAATGTAACGATGCCGTTTCAACCTCTTAGGAACGGACGTATGTACTGAAAGTGGAGTTTGAAATACATATCAGCACGAATTGCTAAAAGACCTACGGGTCGCTTGTTGACAACGCCAGTGATGCAGCGAGGCGCTATGCCAAGGCTGTGTTAGTTGAATAAAATGTGTCTATGTATGTATTTTTGCTAGCTGTGTGTGTTCTAAATGCCATACATGGCTATGCGCCCAAATTTCTTACTATGATGGACATTTATTTAGTTCTTATTGCAGTTGAACAAAAACAAAAGTGTTTCTTTATGACAAAAACATAAGGCAATTTTTTTAAAGTGATAAATGTATGCAGCAGTGTTTCATTAATGATATGTCATGCAGCAGTATTAATGTATTTCAAGTATATAACCGTCATCAACATTGCCGGCAAAGGCAAAGCTTGACAGAGGTCACGCGCAAATTTGTTATTGCCGTTCTTCGCACGCTCTCATCCGTACAGAGAGATCAGATGCGTAGGACATTGAGCGTCGGATGATCCTTCTATACTCCACACCTGAAGAAAAAAAACGATTTAATGTCTGTATTATATTATAGAGCCGGTTGTCATGCAGCAACTCACACGACATAATTACGTGCGTCGTTTTCCGTTGCGTTGTTGTTATATATTTGAACTCTCAATCACGACACATCTGTTTCGAATTCTTTTTGCTTCAGTTCACTTGTCTCTATAACTGTCGTTGAACAACGTATTGTGACAATTCATAGTGGCCTTTCTATGCCATATCGCATTATTGCTAAGATATGTGCAATTACTAATCAAGCCCTACCATCCAAACAACCTGCATACTTACATTCTAAGCTTATTCCAGCAAAGAAACCTAAACAGCTTCGGTCGGCAGACTCTCTGATCTACTTTTTATTCCCATAGTTAAGACGAATGCTGGAAGTCGAGCCTTTTTGCTTGCTGCACCAACTTTGTGGAACTTACACCCTATTGGTATTAAGTCAGTAAGATATATAATTTCATTTCGCCGTCGTCTAAAAACCCATATTTTTAATTCTGCTTATCCTCCTGAACTTCTTAGCAATTCCATCCATCTGTTGACGACTATTGTTCTGTTCATGACAATATTCATTGAATTTTGTCGCGCCACTGAGCTAAACTTTCGGAGGATATTGGCGCTAAAGAAGTCATTATATTATTATTATTGTTTCTTTTTTAACGTAAATTAATCACACCACTGGCTTTGTCTCCACCTGGTCTATCAGGAAAAACTGGTTCTGTTGATGAATGTTAGGATATAAATGATATTAATAATAATAATTTATTTAATATATGGTGCCCCATCCATATAATTATTCTGGGGCACTTTACAATGCTTATTGCAAATACATTAATAACATACAATACAATATATATTTTAAAAATACTGATGTGCTAAAACATATTTAATCATTACAACTAAGTAAAATAAAATATGCTGTCTTTAAATAAATAAACACACATATGCAAGCTATTAAAACAATAAAGTAGACTAATTATAATATTAAATTAATTAAAATAAAGGTATTAATATTTACGATCATCGACCATCGAATGTTAAAATAATTTGTAAAAAGATGCGCCTTCAGTACCACTTGAAATTGATTGACACTAGTGCATTGGCGCATGTTCACGAAATGAACTATACATAAATGTAGTTACGCCGCTTGCTTGTCAGAGTCATTGAACAAGAACCTGTCTGCCGTGTGCATGTGTCTGCCGTGTGCATGTGTCTGCCGTGTGCATGGTCTATCAGGAAAACTGTTATGTCGACATATGTTCGGATATAAATAATAATAATAATTTATTTCTTATATAGCGCCCCATCCAAATGATTGTTCTGGTGCGCTTTACCATGGTTATTATAAATAAATTAATAACATATAATACAAGTAAAATCAATTATACTGTCTTAAACTAACTAAATAAATAAAAACAAGTATGCAAACTATTAAAAATAGCTTATATAACTGTAATATTAAATTAATTAAAATATAAATATTAATAATTACGATCATCGATCATCGAATGTTAAAATTATTTATAAAAAGATGCGTCTTCAGTCCCATTTTAAATTGATTGACATTAGTGCATTGGCGCAATGTGAGAGGCAGTTGATTAAAATTTCAATGGAAACATTTTAAAAATTAAGCTTTCATAGTAATGAATGCTAATAGGAATAACAAAAACATAAACACACGTAATGAAATGTAATAGTCTTGGAAATTTGATGAAATGAGAACTGATATACTTTTTATTGTTGGCATTACATTTAAGAACTGATGGTTTTGATGCAAATTACCCAAATGTTCACAAGATGAACTATACATAAATGTTTACTTGCTTTTCAGAGTCATTGAACAAGAACATGTCTGCCGAGTGCAAGTGTCCGAAGGCGTGCGATGAGTTGCATTACAAAGCGTCGATGAGTTACGCGGCCACCAACCGAAAGAGCAAAAACCCATTCGATGTGTCCGAGGATTTCCTAACGAGAGCGGGGAAGGACCTGAACGAATCGCTTGACACCAAAGAGAGAATAGAATCAGACAGATGGCGAGCTAACACAGAGGAAGCTACACGAGTCCTACATGGGCTACCGAAAAAGCCGTTACAAGCACAATATACTGATGTCGCAGTTGAGCATTACTGGCAGTTGTTTTACAACAGAAATACATATTGCAACAGCGAAGATATACTGAAAAAGTGCTTACGGAAAACGAAAGACGTCTTACAGAAAATGTTCATTGCTGGTTGGGAAAATATGAAATTGTATGAATGTATGTCTGATTCGCTCGAGCTACAGCAACTGGTGCAACAGTCAGTGGATGTGATTGACCAAAAACAGTCGCAAGCCGCAATAGCTCTGCGACTAAAAAAAACACAGTTAGCTTCGAAGAGAGCCTTAGATAACTTAGACCGAGTGCATGTCGCGTACCACAATGCCGTCCCGCTGTTGAACTACACAACTACACCGACTGACATCTACAACTCGTTCTACCTTACCACATCACTGTTCAAACAAGACACGAAAATAGATGACACATACACTCGACTGAGGGCACACATCGATAAATATATAGAAAACATCGATGGGTTGTATTGTATATACGCCAAAGATTGTCACAATATTACGAAAAAAAAAAAAACTGTCGATATAAAAAATAAAATTATCGATTATACCAACGGTTTCTGTGAAGCTTCAGTTGAATACGACGGGGAACTAAGACTCTACAAGTCGTTCATTATAGGACAGCCGCTTGATCGTATTGTAAAATCAATAAATGAATTCGAAAAGTTTCAAGAACGTGATCAAGACAATTCCTATAGTCTAGAGAGAAACATTAGAGATTTAGACTATAATTACAAGAAAGCGTTGGACCAGTGGCATAAGTTCAACAACACAGACACGACCCATGCAATTAGAGCGTACTTGGACGATTTGAAGAATAGAAAACCCGTCAGCAAACTACACCTCGCCGGCAAGCTTACGATGCACAGCATATCGCAAGTGGTTGAACATTATTACGAATTCCTTTCGAGAATAGATGACATTAATCGTAAAATGCACACAGAGGTGACGAGTTTCGTGACCTTCCGTTGTTGGTGCAATGACGTTGCTTCACATAACTCTTTGCTGCAGGCGTTCTATGGAAAACTGTACGACTACTACAAGTTGGCCACTGCTTCCAAGAAAGGTGATATGGAAACACATTTCAATTTTAAGAACGATAGTTCACCAATTGGAAAGCTAGCACGTGGTGAGTTGTTCGATATCAGCTCATGCATGTTTATCATGGAAGATCTCTTGAGCGATGGCCCCCCCGCGATGCTAGGGGCTAGGAATATGTCGTTACCGACACTCAGTTTGTTCATAAACAGGCTGGAATCTTTCCTTCAAATGACTGAAGTGGATGGAACTTTTGTCAGGTATGTTACTTTCGTATTAATCACAGTGACAAACTTATTCACAGCTGCAACATTAAAACACACCCGTTTAATACAGCAGCTATGGATCAAACGACATCGTCAAATGCAGTTGTTCCTATGCTGCCGCACACAAACACGTAGCCTCAGTAAAATACACTGGTAAAACGAAGATGGATATATTTACGTTTTTTTTTTTTTTTTCATCACGCTTATTAATAATTCCATTGGTATCTAGTACTTACTACCAAGTAACCATTCCGATACAGACAGCAACATGTTTCCCAAAATGTACGAAACATGCTCGCATGCACGAACACGCACGCGCACGCACACATACACGCACACACACACACACGCGCGCCCACGCACACATAAACACACACACACACACACACACACACACACACACACACACACACACACACACACATACACACACGCATTAATGACATGCGCAGACACTCGATGTATGTAACGATTGAAAATAATAAATTTGCTATAACAGTATGTTGGGATAGCTGTATTATTGGGCAAATCAATACTATTGAGATCGTGTCATATTTATCACGATATTATCGGCATAGCATTAATTATTATTGAATATTGGAAAGTGAACAACCACGAAAGCAGCCCCGACCCATTATTTATAGTCGACGCCGCCTTGTGGCAATGGTTGTTATCACATCCGTGAATGGTGCTGTATCTTCGTCGATTGTTGACATTATGCAAATCAATTCATAAATATAAAGTTACAAAACAAAGTTCAAAATACATACTTAAGGACATTATTACAATGGCACATGTCTCAGTTGTTTTGTGAACTTTACAATCAATAGAATCGCGTTGACATTTTCATTTCATGTTTACTCACGAATAACCACTGAAACCTTCATCTGATTATGTTTCAGTCGCAACTTCCTGGAACTGAATGTCTACATGCGCGATCTCCGGGTCCAGGAATATGAGCAACATGAAGCGTACACACTAATTGATTTGTTAAGTAAGGTTTAAATTTGCATTGTTAAATTTGTAAGACATTAACCTGCACAATGTGTTGTCATTATTATAATTATACAATGTTGCAATCGTTTTTGACATTGTAATAAAATATGTATGTATTTTCATCCTAGACGTAAAGGGTCACCTTTTTCTACTAACGTTTTGGATATTGTTGTTGCTGCCAACGTCGATCGTTGCAGGAACGACGTTGTCGGAAGCATTTGAAGCAACTTCAAGCGAGAGGAACATAATATTGAGTATTCAAATAATGCGTCATTCTCATTAGCGTCATTTGCTTTAATTTAATCACGAGCAATAACAAGTAAATAGCATACAAATTTGAAAACATAAATACTTTCGCGATTTGGAAGCATTAGCGGATGTTAAACAAGGCAGGACAGAGGTTAATTCTTGCGCATGCGTGTTACAGGTGACATCGGGGGTTCGATGGGGTTGCTCATTGGAGCGAGTGTCATAACCCTCTTCGAAGCAGTAGACGCCGTCGCGATCGCACTGGCCAGTCGACGGCGTAAGCAGGAAAAAAGACGACGGCGTTCAACGAAAAAGAGAACTGAGACTGAAATATGACCTGTGTGATAAAGCACGGACTCATAAAGGTTCATTATGTGTGAAAATAATGCTAATTAACAGGTGTTGCAGAAACATCGTTGTTTCTATATTACGTAACACGCCAGCGTTTTGTCACGAGTGAAATTTATCACGAAATGTGTAAAATAGCGTGTCCGTAAGCAGCACGGCATTTGTATGTAGCACAGTGTATTTATATAGTACGGTATTTGTCTATAGTACGGTGCATCTATGTAGCACGGTTAACGTATGTAGCACGGTGTATCTATGTGTGTGTGTGTGTGTGTGTGCGTGTGTGTGTGTGTGTGTGTGTGTGTGTGTGTGTGTGTGTGTGTGTGTGTGTGTGTGTGTGTGTGTGTGTGTGTGTGTGTGTGTGTGTGTGTTTGTGTGTTCGTGTGCGTGAGCGTGTGCGTGTGAGCGTGCACGCGGGTGTGTGTGTAGCTCTGTGTGTCAGTATGTAACTCTGTAAGTGTACAAGACGTACACGTTGCGTGATACCTTCTAAGAATAAATCGAATCATTATTCTAAACGTTCCGCTGTTAGTAACAAGTGGACAAGAGCATCCAGGATCCATAACGTTTTGCTTACTAAAATTCTTCTTACTACATGGAATTCTTCGAGTCTGTTTTATCGACTGATAATTACGAACTTGTTCTCTTTGTTTAACGACTTCTGGTGTCGTGTGTAGTGGCCACAGTGGTGCCACACAGTTGACTGGCAACTAATGGGATAAAGAAAATTATTCTCTCGTGAAACACTATTTATTCACAAACAATATTTACATGGGCATAATGTTTTGGAATAACTAATACTAATAAACTACAGAGGGACAGAAGCTGCAGTTTTATGTATTTACAGTATCACCAATATAAAATGTGTTAATAACATTTTAGGACATTTCCTGTATGAGAGTTGTTGGAGGTACCTCACAACATCAGTCACCGTGGGAAACTAAAACCTATCAAAGTTATTGTGCAAGGTACAAAAAACAACTGTTTTTTAGGTGGATCAATCAATGATTTTACAAAATGTCAAATTATGGTTTAGAAAGGTCATACACGTCAGACAAGTTAACCAGATACGGCTTATTTTGCACTTCCTGCCGAATGCCGACGAAACGTTCGTAGTCGCGCGAACAATCAAAGTAATTACCGAGTAATTAGTCTGTTGAGACTGTTTACATAGAGGAATAGCGGTCCTCGACCCCACGGATAATGTTCATTCCACTTTACGTGTTGGCGTTTCGTGTTGACATTCGGACAGAACGTGCGGCCTAATGGATTAGTTTATATGTGTCATTCATGCACAGCAGCATTTTAAAGCACTTAAAGGTCGCCATCATCGTCATCATTGTGCATACGTAGTGTATCGTGGTTGGGCGAAGGCCTCAGCATGTCGTTTCCAAATCTGGCTGTCTTGTGCTATCCTCTGCCAGATGGTGCCCTTCCAGTACTCGTCTAGTTCGTCTCTCCACCATCTCGCCGGTCTTCCACTAGATCGTTTTCCTTCGTATGGTGTCCAGGTTGTGATTCGCGATGCCCATCGGTTATCTCGTAGTCTGCTGGTGTGCTTTGCCCAGGTCCACGTCTGTCTTCTGATTTGTTATATCACGTCTATGATCTTTGTCTTCTCTCTTACCCAGATGTTTTTTTTCTCCCGAAATGTGATGTTTAACATACTTCTTTCCATGTTTGTTTGTGCGGCTGCTAGCTTGTTTTTATCTTGGATAAGTGCCCATGTTTCCTCGCCGTATGTTATCGCTGGAAGTACGCATGAGTTGTACACTTTGTTCCAAAGTTACCCTTGAAGATGTCGCGGTGTTTGGCGAATGCTGTCTAGAGGCGGTGATTCTTCTTTGAATCTCCTTGTCTTGGTTTTTGTGTCTGATACTGTATCGCTGTCCGAGATAGACGTAGCTTTCAACATTCTCTATGTGCGTGATCGAAATGTTCATCTTCAGAGCTTGTTTTCCACTTTATCAGCTAGCTCCTGCAGCATTTTTTGTAGTTCTTGCGGTGTAGTAGCGCATATGACAATGTTGTCGGCAAAGCGGAGATGAGTGAGATATTCTCCGTTTATCCTCAAGTGTCTGGTTTCCCAGGTAAGTCTTCGGGATATGTTTTCGAGTTTTTGCCGTGAACAGCTTGGGCGATATGGTTTCACCCTGTCGTCCTCCTCTCTTGATGGTGATCTTGTTGCTCTTTTTGTGTAAGTGAACTGTCACCGTGCTGTTGGTATAGATGTCTTTCAGGAGTTCGATGTATACGTCTTCTATCCCATGTCCTTGATGGGAGGTCAGCATTTCTTGAATTTGCACCGAGTCGAAAGCCTTCTCGTTGTCGGCGAAAGCGATGCAGAGCGGGATATTATATTCTCGGCATTTCTCTTTCAGTTGTTTTGCGACGTGTACATTCGCTGTCGTTGAGTGCCTGCTTCTGAATCCTGATTGCTTATTTAGGAAAAACACAATCCATCGTGTTTGGAACGAAGAGAAAGTTGTACAAATATAATAATCTTAATGTTGTATGCAATGGAAATGTCATTGAATCAAAGTCAAGTGTCACATATTTAGGGGTGTCTTTAGATCAGTACCTTTCTGGTGATATTATAGCTTCTAATATCCTTTCTAAAACTTCAAATAAACTTAACTTTTTGTACAGAATGCCAGAAAGTTTAGTATCAAAACAAAAAACTACTAGTCTCTGCTTTGATTCAATGTCATTTTGATTACACGTGTTCAGCTTGGTACATGGATTATTGAAAAAAATGAAGTGCAGAATGCAGTGTACACAGAATAAGATTATCAGATTTATGTTAAATGCTCCACCGAGGTTCCATGTTGGTGCTAATGAATTTAAGACCGTTCGAATACTGCCTGTTGAATATAAAGTAGAACAGTTCAAGTTGGGCCACATGTTCAATATTATCAATGGTAATGCACCAGCATATTTAAGAGCAAATGTTGAAGTGGTTCATCGTAGATTCCCAGCAAGAGCCAGTGAATTGGCAAGTGTTATTCCTAGAGTAAAGGGTTCTGGACAAACTTCTTTCCTTTATACAGGCATATGCCACTGGAACAACTTGCCAATCGAAACAAAACAATGTCGATCTAAAATTAGTTTTAGAAAAAGGTTACAACCTTATTATATAGTAGATTGGTGGCCCATGAAAACAATCTTTACGTTGCATCTTAATATTTAATGCATAATATTTATTTATTTCTTGTATTTTAAATTTTGTAATTTTTTACATATATAATATTTTTTTAAATAGTATTATTTATAGATTTATTTGTTTATACTATAATTACTTATTCACTATTTTTTTACAACCACATTGGAAATAACTGTACAATGTGTGCTTTTATGTGCTATCCTCGGTATTATATATATATATATATATATCATATTTCTTCTAATTATGTAATGCATGTATATAAGTTTACTGAATAAACTCACTCATTCACTCACTGCTCTCGCGGTTAGTTTTCATCGAGTGTCTTCTCTACCCTATTCGCTAGTATCTTTGTGAGTAATTTGTAGTTGTTTGATAATAGACATATCGGTCTGTAGTTCTTTAAGTCTTTCTTATTTCCCTTCTTGAAGATTATTACCATCTTTGTATTCTTCCATGCGGTGGGTATTCGTCTTTCTGATAACCATGTAGTATTCTGCTCAGCCAGTGTCTCCTGCTTTTAGTGTTGATATGTTTACATGGTCGTTTCCTGATGTCTTCCCAATCTTTATATCTGTTGGCGCTGCTTCCACCACCCATGGTATTATCTCGGGTACCTGGTAGGCATAGGGAGAAGGCATATAAGCGATGGTCAGTTGAGCCAATTTCTGCACTTCTAAAGATACGGCATAATTTCATACTCGAGAACCAGCGACGGTTTATCAGGACGTAATGAAGAGTCTTCCTAGTTACACCGTCTTTACTGTACCACGTAAGCTGGTGGATCGGTTTAAGGGGAAACCAGGAGCTGCCGATGCGAAGGTCTGTTGGTGCACATAAATCCAGTAGTTGCGAGCCGATATCGTTAGCGGTCCCTGAGCAAACAGGGCCAATAATGCCCTGATAGATGAGCAGTGCGGTCGGAGCCGATCGAAGCGTTGAGATCACCAGTGATGAGAAGTATGTCATTGTGGCTAATTCGGGATACGGCAAGGGAAAGATCG
>JAHLWY010001382.1:0-21486 GCA_020002185.1 Paraescarpia echinospica | reverse complement strand
AAAACCCAAACCACCCCCAAATCAAATCATAAATCGGTGCATTCTCCTAGTGACAAAGTAAAACCTATGTTATTATCATTACTAGTTCTGTTTATATACTATCAGAAATCAAGCTGAAATAAACAGTAAACACAATAAACTGTATACCAATAAGTGAGTGCATAGACCATTCCATAGTCAGACTGCACACACGGAAGTGTCGTGTTAGTTGGGTTTTCAGTTCGACTCATGAACCAGTGTGAGCTGGTTCAACATACACACATGTAAATATATACTTTCACATAAAACTTACGTATCATACTATTACAAATCCGGACTGTAGGCTGTCGAAAAACAGCAACAACTAGTCACTAAACCGTTTACACGGACAGATATTTTATAATTATTTTATATTTACTTAGTTGGGTTTTCAGTTTGACTCATGAACCAGTGTGAGCTGGTTCAACATACACACATGTAAATATATACTTTCACATAAAGCTTACGTATCATACTATTACAAATCCGGATTGTAGGCTGTCAAAAACAGCAACAACAACAACTAGTCACTAAACCGTTTAGACGGACAGATATTTTATAATTATTTATCTTTTATTTTTTAGTATTATCTCAGTACACGTTTTAAGTGTGGGTGTGTTTCTTAATAACTACTTGACCGTTTTATCAACTCTAAACCACTACCACTCGAGTTGGTGACATGGCAGGCTCCGTACGACATACCTCTACAAGATGCACTTTTAGATGTACCCTGTTCATGATTTTATGTCTGCAGATAACTTTTAGGTTTTTAAATGATCCCAATTTAACAAAATTGGAGAGTTTCCAGAGCAACACAAACGAGACCTATGTCAACGCCAAAGCTAGACAAGACATCCATTCTGTCACGTCCTACTACATTTATAGTCCCATATGGAAAACCATAGCCCAATTGAAATGTCTCAAATCCAGCACCTCCACTGGATTACTGATCACTCCTCTACCGTATAAACCCAGGACAACAACAAAATTCTCCATTCTTCTATGCATCATGCTCTCAGGAGGTGTTCAACTAAATCCAGGCCCCTCTAAATGTCACTCATGTAAGAAATCACTAAGGTCTAATGCACTCATCCTAACTTGTAATGATTGTAATAAATCCACACACATCAAATGCGCCAGGATATCCAGACAAGAATTTAACAACACTTACAGAAACCAAAATGTACCATGGCACTGTTCAAATTGCTCAGCACCGTGTGGCATTTGCCATGGAGATGTCCTAAATGACCATAAAGCAATTCAGTGCGACCACTGCCTAAACTGGATCCACTCACAACGCTGTGCAATAGATGACAATGAATACAAACGATTAATAAATTCCTCATGTTCGTGGGCCTGCCCCGAATGCAACAACTTCAACTTCACAAATTCTTTCTTCAGAGATACAGAAATCCCAACGGCAAATCCCATTTAATCCACTGGACAGTAACTGTCATAACCTAAACGAAACCACCAACAACAATACAACTAATAGCAAGAAAGCATATAGACCAAAAAAGAGACCAAACTTCAGATGCATCCTCATAAACTGCCAAAGCGTTAAAAAGAAAGCCTCAGACATCGAAGCACTAAACAATCTGCATAACCCAGACATCATCTGTGGCACTGAATCATGGTTAGATCCCTCAATAAAAAATGGAGAAATATTCCCAAGCAACTTTAACGTCTTTAGAAAGGACAGAGAAACAGACACTACTGGAGGGGGGGCATTTCAAATATCAAAAGATGACCTCATAACAAGCCACCTACCAGACCTAGACACTAACAGTGAGAGCATTTGGACTGAAACCCAGATAACAGGAATGAAACCAATAATCATGTGTACCCTCTATCGTCCCCCAAATGCCTCTCATGGAACTCAAATCGAAGAACTAGACCTAGCCCTTTCTAAATTAGGTAACAAGATCAACACACATAATGTCATCATTACTGGCGATTTCAACCTCCCTAACATCAATTGGGAAATTCACCAAGTCACAACTAACAATGGATACAGTACAGCTGCTGCCAATAAATTACTCTCTCTTACAGAGGAACATGGTCTGATCCAACATGTCAAGGAACCCACGCACAGACAGGGAAATGCCAACAGTATTTTAGATCTTGTCTTCACCAATAGACCTGGGTTAATAAAGAAGATAAATGTAGTAGACGGAATAGCAGACCATAGCACAGTCATTATTGATGTAAACATTTCGCCCAAACGCAAACATCGTCCAAAACGTAAAGTCTTCATTAGAAATAAAGCCGACAATATTAACATCCAGAAATCTCTTGAAAACTTTACACATGAATACTTCTCTCAAAACCAAAACATGACTGTCAATGACAAGCGGAATCTTGTTTCCACGAAAATCATCAACATTATGAACCAATATGTACCGCACCGACTTACTACTTCAAGACACAATCTTCCCTGGTTCAATAAAGATTTAAAGAAAATGTGCAAAATAAAGAAACAGCTATATAACAAAGCAAAAAGAACTAGAAATCCAGAAGACTGGAAAGAATTCTGTGACATCAGGAGAAACACGCATAAACACCTTCGTTCTGCTAGACTATCCTACATAAGTCAATTCCTGACAACAACAATAACAGAGAAACCTAAATCATTTTGGAGCTTCATTTCTAAACTTAGACAGGATAACCAGGGTATTGGGGACCTTAACATTGCTGGTAACATCATTAGCGACGACAAACATAAAGTAGAAGCCTTAAACAATCAGTTCCAAAGTGTCTTCACACACGAAGGAAATTCCACCCTACCAGATATGGCCAGAAGTCCACATGGAGAAATCCCCAAACTAACAATTTCACTTAAAGGAGTACTTGATCAACTTTCCAAAATTAACATTTATAAATCGCAAGGACCAGATGGCATTCCACCATGGTTCTTAAACAGATATGCCTCTCATCTAGCACCAGTAATACATGACATTTTCCAATCATCTGTTGACTCTGGACAAGTCCCCAATACCTGGAAAGAAGCCAATGTAACAGCAATTTTTAAGAAAGGAAGTAGAGCAGAAACATCTAACTACAGACCAATATCCTTAACATCTGTGGTTTCTAAACTTCTTGAACACATCATACATAGTCACATTATGAAACACCTTGAACAGCACCACATTCTAACTGACCACCAACATGGCTTCCGTGCCAAAAGATCAACTGAAACACAATTAATTCAAACAATCCATGACATAAGCAAATCACTTGATGAGAAGAAATCTGTAGACATGGCCATCCTTTACTTCACCAAAGCATTCGATAAAGTTCCACATAAAAGATTAATCCACAAACTCAAACACTATGGCATCACAGGCCCAATATCATCATGGATAAATAGCTTCCTTACAGGAAGAACTCGACAGGTCGTTATAAATGGATCTAAGTCAACATCAACTCAAGTCATTTCTGGGGTACCACAGGGCACAGTACTGGGGCCCCTACTTTTCCTACTTTACATAAATGACCTGCCAGACAATCTTTTCTCAACTGTTCGCCTTTTTGCAGACGACTGCCTGTTATATTCACCGATTAAAACTGACCAAGACACACCTGTCCTCCAAAACGATCTGCTCAAACTTGAGAAATGGCAACACACGTGGCTTATGAAATTCAACCCCACTAAATGTTATACAATGACAATAGCCTCAAGAAAACCGACACCAAATCTCTATACATTCTGCGGACAACAACTTAAATCTGTTGAATCACACTGTTATCTTGGCATACATATATCAAATACATTAAATTGGACAATACAAAGCAACTCGGTCACAAAAAAAGCACAACAGACATTGGGAATGATTAGAAGAAATTTAAATAAATGCCCAACCCAAATCAAGTCCATAGCCTACACAACCCTTGTCCGCCCCATACTTGAATACGCGTCAGCATCATGGGATCCACATTGCCTAAGAAATATCAAACTCATAGAAAGAACCCAGAGACAAGCCGCCAGATTTTGTAAGAACAACTATTCTAGAGAGCCTGGAACGGTAACACAACTCCTTAAAGATCTCCAGTGGGACACCCTCCAATCACGAAGAAAAACCTAAAGACTTAGCATATTATATAAAATGGAACATAACCTCATAGATATCCCACTAGATCAATACACCAAACGCAACACCA
The DNA here is from genome assembly GCA_020002185.1 of Paraescarpia echinospica. NCBI lineage: Eukaryota > Metazoa > Annelida > Polychaeta > Sabellida > Siboglinidae > Paraescarpia > Paraescarpia echinospica. The sequence goes on along the minus strand of JAHLWY010001382.1, from coordinate 17,307 downwards.
GATGCTCACGTAAACATAATAAATAGTTAGTACAAATCAGGCACTCGACAAACATATTTGGAAACAGCTTTTTCCCAGTCACAATAAAAGAGTGGAATTCTCTACCTCCAAGCATTGTATCAAGTACGGCACTGAATTCATTCCAGATTAGCCTAGCCCAACATGTAAAAAATTAATCCATAAGAGCCACCATGCGCACTGGCGTGATGTGTCCATAGGACATTTTGCCAGTCAAAATACAGATACAGATACAGATACAATTAACATAGGAAATTTGCCTGCCTTTATACCCTGCCAAACACAGGCAGCCGGAATTGTGGTGTGTGAACTTCAACATTAATTAATCTTGCATACCTACAACTATTGAAGTTATTTATTCGTTAGAATGGTATTAAAACTGGTCATATGTTATACTACATGATACGATGTAGTAAACATGTGTGTACGCGGCGTACATAATATTACTAATCTATTATATGTATTCTGATGTATGCAAATTCATGGATAGTTATGGTTGACGCCAGTAGGGGCGAATCCAAGATGGCGCACACAGTGGGGAATCTTCCAAAAGTCAAATCATATTTATTGTCTACGTAATATACCAACAACAGTTAAAGTACAATATACGCGCCATGGCGCGTTGCAATAACAAATGTTTCAACTGGTGCATTTATTCTGGTTCTAGTTGTTTCCAGCACTCGGTAAGGTTCTATTAACTGACTAGTCTATATATAGTGGTTACAATGTTATGATTTTGTGAGGTCCCATTCAACTAGTCAGCGTTTTTCAGAACATTATCGCCAAGCCGATCTTTCTGTGCTGGCACTGAGTGTGGTCACTGTGAGGATGCTTGTCGTCCTCAGTGGTGCTTTTACGTCCCAAATTGAGACGGGGCCGACATTACATCCGAGTCACGAGGGATACACAATCCTTAATGTTGAGAGCCAGGTTTTTATACCAAATATACCATACCTGCCCGGTCCGGGTGTTGAACTCGAGACGCCGGCATCTATTTTGTATACTTTAAGTGACGATACATTTATTTCTAGTATTTTGATCATTGCCAATTAATGTAACTATAAACGGTCAAGCACAAGCGTGTGCGTATTTGCATTGTGATTGACAAGATGTTCTATGAACACATTACGCGAGTGCGTATGTACGTGTCTGTCTATATGTGTCTACATTACGATACCTTACAAAAGTAACGTTTAAAAACAATAACCATGTTCTTTTCTTGCGCGCGCGTGCCTGCCGCCATGAATAGACTAGTCAACAATAACGAATTTTCGTGTTGTACCCATACAAAGGCAATATAAAGAACAGACTACAACTACTTGCTGTTCTAAACATCCAAAGTCCCTACCTTCCTTCAGTTGGCGGTGTTGCAGCCATCTTGCAATGGCTACCCCTTCACGCTGTCTTTTCCGACATTTGTGTTTGTTGCACTGTTTAAATCACCTGCTACACGAAGCACCATATCGAGCGTCAAGCGAATGATTTTTTACATACAAATAATGTGGCTGCACCCACGCAAGTGAACCATCCACCAGTTAAGTCGGTGTTGTACTGAAACCCGTCGTGTCACCTATATTTCAACCACTGTGCGAATTCCTATTTGTCATTTTACACTTCTCAGTCACACGTTTACAACAACTGTCAGGTGAACCTCGACAGAAGTAGTCATATTAAATTCAAACTAAAGTCCACTTAAATCCTTTTGGCACGTGATTACGAAGGAACCATTGTTGGGCTTGCACGTGATGCCTAGAATGTTCACCGGTAGTTGAATCAATGCATTGTTTCTGAGGTAATGAACCATGACATTGTTTGTGGACGAAGCACAGTTGGCATGTATGTAGGAATAGCCTCTTTATTCGTGCTAACTGTGCAACGATCCATGACCGTACCCAATTACGAGTGAATGCGAGAAACAGAGAGAGAGAGAGTGTGTGTGTGTGTGAGAGAGAGAGATGGGGTGAAGATTGCGACAGGGATGGAGAGAAATAGAGGAGGGAACAAGGGACGGAGAATGGGACAAACAGAGAGGGGAAACAGGGAGCGCGACGGGGAAGATAAGGATGGAGGGGTAGAGTGGGGATATATATGGAAAGGGAGAGGAGGGGAGGGGACTGGAGGTGATGGGAGAGGAAGGAAGTGAGACAGGAGAAGGAGGGGAAGATACTCGGATGAATTTTATTTCCCTACGACCACTAGCTTGCGGACTATGAGAATAGTGTTCTCTCTAAAGTACATTTTAATACAACATTGTATTCTTAAGAACATCTAGACTTCTATTATATACATCATATTTACAGTGATAAAACATAAACAACACACAATGCATAAAACATTCAGTGACCTTACTGTATTAAGTGTTTTCGATAATTTTTTATAATCAGTAGTGCAAAACAAATAATGTTAAATAATATAAAATAAACCACGTATTATACATGTATTACACACTTTGAACTCATTTACATGTAATTATATCACTAATAAATTAGCTACAATGTTTCTTCTATGCAAAAAATTCACCGTTTTGACAGGGAATTTATTACATAGACAAACTTTGTCATGATTACATTAATAAATGTGGAAAGATCTGCCAATTGTCTCACATTATGTACACTAAACGAGTGGTTAATTTTCAAAGTATTGGGTCTGATTCTAAAATATTTCTGTATATTTTGATCTCTCTTCTACTAGTGATGGACATACGAGTACATAATGATATTTATCACCTTGGTCTCCATTGTTGCATAAATTACAGAGCCTCTGGGCATTTTCAGGGAGACACTGACCTTCACAAATAGGTAAGTTGTGACCTCACGAAATTTACATCAATTGATTCTGTCAGATGGGCTTCACTAGATTAAATCCTTCTCGAGCCCTACTTCATTTTTAAATATTCTGTAATTTGAGCACAACCTATTTATATGAATTTCATTGTGCCATGTTTGTCTGTTTATGTCTTTCATTTTAAGTTCTAGGGTATGCTTCAACCATTTTATATTTACATTTCCATGATCATGCCACATGTTTGATATACCTGGGGTAGTCCACATCCATAAATGATTCTCTTGATTTTTTTATTTGTATGTCTATCGGTAAATGTAGCTTCCTTGCTTTAGTTGTTAGGTTGAACATTGCACGCCTAGATTGGTTAACGTGTTTTGTTATGGCTTTCTTAAACAATCCATTATAGTTTAGACTGGTTCCAAAATAGATTATAGCTATCAGTTATTTATCATTTGTTTTCTCCAAACAAGAAGTATAGGTATGATCTGACCTTGCCACGAGATAATATAATAAGCTTTGTTTTACTAGTATTAACAGATAGGTGCCATGTTTGGCAATAATCACAAGAAGCATTTAATGCCGCCTATAAATATGCTGGTGTTTCTGCCATAACAATAGTATCAAATAGCACCGCAAGAAGAGGGGTGAAAGAGACAAATAGACAGAAAGACAGACAAACAGAAAGACAGACAAACAGACAGACATACAGACAAACAGAGAGAGAGAGAGAGAGAGAGAGAGAGAGAGAGAGAGGAGAGAGAGGCAGAGAGAGAAAAAGAGACAAAGACAGGCAGAGACAAAGACAGGCAGGGACAAAGAGAGGCAGGGACAAAGAGAGGCAGGGACAAAGAGAGGCAGATAAAAGAGAGGTAGAGACAGAGAGAGGCAGAGACAGAGAGAGGCAAAGACAAAGAGAGGCAGGGACAAAGAGAGGCAGGGACAAAGAGAAGAAGAGACAAAGAGAGGCAGAGACAAAGAAAGGCAGATACAAAGAGATGCAGAGACAAAGTGAGGCAGGGACAAAGAGAGGCAGGGGCAAAGAGAGGAAGAGACAAAGAGAGGCAGGGACAAAGAGAGGCAGGGACTGAGAGAGGCAGAGACAAGGAGAGGCAGAGACAAAGAGAGGCAGGGACAAAGAGAGGCAGGGACAGAGAGAGGCAGGGACTGAGAGAGGCAGAGACAAGGAGAGGCAGATACAAAGAGAGGCAGGGACAAAGAGAGGCAGGGACAGAGAGAGGCAGGGAAAAAGTGAGACAGGGACAAAAAGAGGCAGGGACAAAGAGAGGCAGGAACAAAGAGAGGCAGGGACAAAAAGAGGCAGGGAGAAAGAGAGGCAGGAACAAAGAGAGGCAGTGACAAAGAGAGGCAGAGACAGAGAGAGGCAGGGACAACGAGAGGCAGGGACAAAGACAGGCAGGGACAAAGAGAGGCAGGGACAAAGAGAAGAAGAGACGAAGAGAGGCAGAGACAAAGAAAGGCAGATACAAAGAGATGCAGAGACAAAGTGAGGCAGGGACAAAGAGAGGCAGGGGCAAAGAGAGGAAGAGACAAAGAGAGGCAGGGACAAAGAGGCAGGGACAAAGAGAGGCAGGGACTGAGAGAGGCAGAGACAAGGAGAGGCAGAGACAAAGAGAGGCAGGGACAGAGAGAGGCAGGGACAGAGAGAGGCAGGGAAAAAGAGAGGCAGGGACAAAGAGAGGCAGGGACAGAGAGAGGCAGGGACAAAGAGAGGCAGGGACAAAGAGACGCAGGGACAAAGAGAGGCAGGGACAGAGAGAGGCAGGGACAGAGAGGCAGGGACAAAGAGAGGCAGGAACAAAGAGAGGCAGGGACAAAAAGGGGCAGGGACAAAATGAGGCAGGGACAAAGAGAGGCAGATACAAAGAGAGGCAGATACAGAGAGAGGCAGGTACAAAGAGAGTCAGGGACAGAGAGAGGCAGGGAAAAAAGAGAGGCAAGGACAGAGAGAGGCAGAGACAAAGAGAGGCAGAGACAAGTGAGGCAGGGGCAAAGAGAGGCAGATACAAAGAGAGAAGCAGAGACAGAGAGAGGCAGGGACAAAGAGAGGCAGAGACATAGAGAGGCAGGGACAAAGAGAGGCATGGACAAAGAGAGGCCGAGACAAAGAGAGGCAGATACAAAGAAAGGCAGGGACAAAGAGAGGCAGAGACATAGAGAGGCAGGGACAAAGAGAGGCCGCGATAAAGAGAGGCAGGGACAAAGAGAGGCAGGGACAAAGAGTGGCAGGGACAAAGAGAGGCAGAGACAAAGAGAGGCAGGGACAAAGAGAGGCAGATACAAAGAGAGGCAGAGACAGAGAGAAGCAGGGACAAAGAGAGGCAAAGAGGCAGAGAGGCAGAGAAGCAGAGAGGCAGAGAGGCAGAGAGGCAGAGAGGCAGAGAGGCAGAGAGGCAGAGAGGCAGAGAGGCAGAGGCATACTGCCAACAGGTAGGCCGTTAGAGAGGGAGAGTTGGAAAAGGGGAGACGGGGAGAAAAACAGACATATAAAGGCCTATATTTGGGCAGGGACACAGAGAGACAGCGTGCTAGTTGCGACTATAACATCGCAACTCTGTAGTCAAGCAGCCAATGCTACATTACTATGTTGTGTCGGCTGTTCTAATATTAGACGTGTTAATTCAACCGCATGTAATAATCAGTCACCCTATAGATACTTGTCTGAACTTGTACAGACAACGAGTCGGAGAAACTTGTTTTAGCTAAGTACTTCTTTTATCTAGTAACCATCACATTATCCAAAGTCAAACGTATGCACACGACATACCTATACATCACAATAATTAGCTAAAATGCTTGCTAGATGTGTAAGTCGTCTGTAAACACAATTTAACATTATATGACACAACACTGCTAAACTCGTCATACTATAGCTGGCTTACCCGAAGTGACAGTGATGGGGCAAATAACAAGAAACAATTTACACGTTACGCATTATTCTAATAATATCACTATTATAACATGTAAACATGAACAAATAACTCACCAGGCTGTGTATATTGATATTCGAAATTATGGAGGCGACAGAACTGTACGTATATCTTTGCGGACACGTCCATGATCCCTAGCAAACTGCGACTGGGTGTGGCTCTAGTTACCCTACATGCGTCTGGCGGCTGACATGACAATAGCCTATGCAACCGCTTGCACGAAACAATTCCGCCAGGGTTACATAATATATTGTACTTCTTGTGTTACAGATTCTTACATGTCAACCGGCCGAAAACACGATCGGATTATATGCCCACCAGCATTATTATTTGTAAGTTTACAACTTCATATTTGCTCCTTTCCAAACATGTTTTTTTTTTGTTTTATTATGCCATTACATAGAATTACCATCTTCGTGAATTGCACGCAGGACTTGATTTTAACTAATGACTTGTTTTGATTTGTTTGCTCTATAATATGTTTCAACCAATATTCAATAAATATTAAATGAAATTACTACCGAATATACAAAAAAATCTCAGATGTCATCAGACATAAAAGATTCCGGTAATTTGGGCATGCGTGTCGTATACCAAACGAAAACCCCTTGAACGTAGCTTTCATACAAGCTTTTTGTGTATTAGAAGATCTGTTTTGTGAAGCGCAGTAATCCAGTCCTAATAACCTCGAGCGAGCGCGCTGACAAAGAAGCATTAAGCAAAGAGGCCGTAATATATCGTGTTTCCTGTAAACTGTTAACGGTTAAGGATGAAAGCACAGTTACTTCATAAAATATCAAAGTGTTTATTGGTAATTTATGTATTATAACATCGTAATATTTTGTACATTCATAACATCGTAGTTGTATAACTCTAACCATTGCATACTGGCGGACATGACATCGGAAGTTGGGGAAATGTTTACTTTTTTAATCCCCTCAATCAAACGGACTCTTCGTCGTAGCGGAGGGTGTGTCGCAACCTATGCACAGGTCTGATGGCATCAGCTCAACAATTGAACAGGCCTGAATTCTCCACACTGGCATCGCAAGATATGAGCAGAATACGTAGATAGTTGATCGATGTAGACCGTCAGACTATTAATTGAGATTGCATATCCGACGGCTGGGCGACTGCAAAATAAAACAACTTGATATTGATCGTGTATCCAAGTGGAAGGTACGGTGTTAAGATATAATAATAATAAGAAGAAGAAGAACACTAATAGAGCGCCATCAATCTAGATGAATCCATTCGAAGGCGTTTGAAATAATCATATATATATATATATATATATATATATATATATATAAATGAGTTACATAAATGAGTTACATAAAATTAATAATATTTAATTAGTTAAAATAAATGACAATATATACACATATTAAAAAGAATAAGTTACAGCTAAAGATGATCGTTACCATTATAGGTATATTGATAAAAGGTTGTGTAAAATGTGTTAAAAAAAAAAAAAAAACTAAACTTACTGGTTGTGCCTATGTAACGTAAGCAAACCGGAAAAGATGGGTTTTCAAAAATCTTTTGAAGGTCACAAGGCAACATGTTGTCTTCGTCTCGCTTGGAAGTAAATTCCATAGTCGTGGAGCAGATACCGAGCAAGTTCTGACGCCGTTTCGGCTGCGAGATGTTGGCACGCACAAGTCATTGTTTGTAGTTGAACGCAACACTCGAGTAGTTCTTTGTTCGTGGAGTAGGTCGGTGATGTAAACTGGTATCACTCCTCGCGTTGAGCACGAAACGTCAGTAGCAGAATTGCGTAATGAATGCGTTGCTTTACGGGAAGCCAGTGTAGTTTCTCTTGAGTACCGGTGTGATATGGTCCCATCTGTGGCAGCGGACCACCAGCCGAGCAGCAGCATTTTGCACTCTTTTGCAGCTTGTTGATTAGGCAGTCGGGGGTGTCATATACCATTCAATGCTAAATCAGTATGTCTCAGTAGTACTCTCAATGGTATTTGAACATACCGTTCTGTACCACTGGACCATCCGATGATAAAGAAGGTTTCAGTGGTACGCACAATGGCATTTCAACATACCATTCAATGAAACACCTGTATGTCTCAGTGGTACTCGCAATGGTGTTTGAACATATCATTCAATACCATTCTATGATAAATCAGTATGTCTCAATGGTACTTTTAATGGTATTTGAACATATCATTCAGTACCATTGGACCATTCAATTATAAATAAGGCTTCAGTGGTACTCGCAATGGTATTTGAACATATCATTCCCCAGCCAGCTCGCCACCCTCGGCCCGAGTGGCTGTCAGGAGGCACCCGTCGGCACACGAATTAGAATTCGTTTCTTATTCACAGAGCCCAGCCGGCTCTGCGAATGTGCACGCTATAGCGTAGTTCCCTTAGCCCAAGGGCCAGTTTCATCAAGTGGCTAAGAATGTTATTAACGGTAAGATTATTGTCTTAGTAAATGACGTGATTTGTTTAATATAAACGAACATAAGAGTTTAATCAAACACATGACGCTAAGTAATAGCATAACTTTCAGTACGCTTCATGAAACCGGCCCCTCTTCTATTTGTAGTTGATTGGTCCATACCCATAGTGTAGTATTCGGAATCTTGTCTGACCGCTTTAGATGTAGGGTTCTGCGCAGACATTTGTTGATGAAAGTCTTTTTTAGTATGTTCTGTGTAATTCACCGTGTCTCCGAGCCATAGAGTAATATTGACTTGAGATTTGAGTTATATATCCTCAGTTTGGTATTAAACTTAATTTGTTTTGCCTTCCAAATGTTTTGTCAAAATAACCCGTGCGTGCGTGGTGCATGGTGCGTGGTACGTGGTGCGTGGTGCGTGGTGCGTGGTGCGTGGTGCGTGGTGCGTGGTGCGTGGTGCGTGCGTGTTTGCGTGTATGTATGTGTTTGGTGTGTGCGTGTGCGTGCGTGCGTGCGTGCGTGCCTACGTGCATGAGTGCGTGTGAGACAAGTAGGCATATCTTGTCTTTCGAATTCATGTCGTTTTAGCTAACGTTCTGTTTTTAGTTAAGTATCTGTAGGCGTTATTGCCAGTACAATATATTTTGCCGACGAGGTGCGTCATTGTTCTGGGGACGAAGGTGTTATTTATTTCTTAGTGGTTCCCGCATTATCATTTTTTTTAAAAACCTGCCCACAATATCTTCCTAAGCGCATGCAACTATAATTGAGACAACATATACACGAGTGTGCGTGTGTATGGGTACTCGGTGTGTTAAACTTTCCCTCCTAGACGATTTGCATAGCAGACACCAAAAGTATGGATTCACGTTTTAAGACAACGTCAACATACCTATAAGTAGTGTTGTCTATAATAATAACTTAATAATGGACGCCTTTCTATACGTATATACGCAGACGTAAGTAGATAGTAAGACATGTACGATCTCAAAAGCCTACTTATAAAAAAGAATTTAATGACCACTAAACGATTTGGGCACATAGCTGAGTCAGCAATAATGCGAGACAAATCCTATGTATAAAAAAAGATCAAAGGCTTTGTGTTTGACACTAATGAGTTTGGGAAACCTACTTATAAAAAACGTGATTGATGAGCGATGTAATTTGATACTAATTGGATGATTGACAGTACACTAGAGAGATGCCACCTAGCGGTGAGTGCAGAGAGTATTTTAGTCCTAGCGATCAACGCCGTACCTAGAGCGCGCTGACGTAAGCAATAATGCGTTTATCGCGCTAACCACGCTAAAACCATGGAACATTCGTACTTTTAACGTAGTCCTCAACGCTGACGTAATGCGTTTGTAGATTCGAGAGGCCACCTAGCGGTGAGATATAACCGGGGCAAAACCCTGGATAATCCTTGGCGACGGTCTTAGGAGAGTGTTCGCCTAGGGATCGAAAGGTTTGAACCCTAGTCGCAACTTTTTATTAGTGTCGGTTGTATATAAGCGGTGACGGTAGCGGGTGATCGGTAGTCGGTACGATGTCGTCGCCTATAAGGTTTGGTGGATCGCGGTCGTTCTTGTCGAATATGTATATGCGTCGACTGTCGGCGTTCGGTCGAGGCTTTCGATCCGTCGAGCACGCCTATCAGTATAGGAAAGCGATATTCTACGAGGACGTGGAATGCGCCGAAATAATCAAAAGTTCGCGAAGCTCTTACGCAGCGAAACGACGCAGTTACGACATTCGAATAAAGAGAATGAGAAACAAATGGACCGACATTAGGGTGAAATGTATGAAGATGTTGTTGAAGAGGAAGTTTGACGGATCGAGCGATTTGAAGGCTGCACTGTTGGCGACCGGGGACGCCGAATTGGTGGAATGGGTAGCGAGTATGGAGGGTTTCTGGGGTAGCGGAATCGCGGGCGATCCGGGGAAGAACACGCTCGGTAAACTGTTGATGGAGTTGCGCGATGAGTATAAAAACGCGTAAAAAAGTGGTCGTCGTTCAGTCGTGAAAAATGAACGGACCGTCGTTGAAGCATCCTTTTACGTGTATAGTAGCCGGTCCTACGGGATGCGGTAAGACGACGTTCGTCGAGCGTTTGATACGTTACGACACTATGATCGATCCGCCGCCGGAGAAAATCCTGTGGTGTTACGGACAGTGGCAGAGCGGCTACGCGTCTATGTCTTCGAAAATAGAGTTCGTAGACGGCCTGCCGGATCCGAAACGTTTAGACGGTAAAGCGAGAACGCTTCTAGTACTCGACGACCTCATGGAGGAGACCGATAGCCGGGTGACGGTACTATTTACTAAAAAAAGTCATCATTGTAATACGTCGGTCGTACAATTGCGTCAGAACATGTTTCCGAAAGGGAAAGAAAACCGTACAATCAGCCTGAATGCTCAATACATAGTGCTATTCAAGAGTCCTCGAGACGCTGGTCAAGTAGGTCACCTAGCGAAACAGATGTACCCGGGAAAGGTCAACTACATGATAGAGGCTTTCAAAGACGCGACGTCGTCGGCGTACGGGTATCTATTCGTGGATCTGAAACAGGAAACGGAAGAGGACATGCGTTTGCGTACGTGCATATTTCCGGACGATCACCTTCAGTACGTGTACGTACGGAAGGGTGGCGGCGGCGGTGGTGGTGGCGTCGGCGGACTATAAGAAGAGAGGGACGACGGGGCGTACGTTTATTAGTCGCTATGACGGGGCGCGTGACGGGAGCGAAGAGAAGACCGAAGGTGGCGGGACCGACGAATCAAATAAAGAGACACATCGTCGCCCTGCTGCTGTTGGAGAGACATAGGCGGAACATCGCTCTGCGAAAAGCGCTACTCGCCCACGCGGACCCCGGTCTCATTTGTAGTCTGTGCGATTGCGCGTACAACATTCTGAAAGGGAACGTGAAGTTGTCGCCGAAACAGAAACGCGTATTGTCGAAATACCGGGATCACCTGCGTAAACTCGTCGACAAACACGTGACGCGTAAGCAGAAGCGTGTCATCTTGCAAAAGGGTGCGGGTGGTTTTTTGACGGCCCTGATAGCGCCGTTAGCGAGTACCGTTATCTTGCCGCTGCTCAGACAGGTGTTCGGCGGTGGCGCCGGCGGTAATTGATGCAGTACGCGAAGAAGATGGCGTTGGTCGATCCACGATTGGTGGAAAGCCTTCTGCCACGCGTCGATCAGTCGTCGAGCACGCCTCGATCACGTGTGCTGAGTAGCCTTGACAGCGACATGAAGGACATTCTAGAACGTTCGGATTTATCGGAACGAGAAAAGGTAGCGTCGTACAATCAACTGCTGAGTCGGTACAATACGATAGAGGCGGCTCGAGCGGCGCAACCGGTACGCGTGTCGGTGGTGAACAGCGGCGAGACACCCGCGGTACCGGTGGCGCCAGCAGCGGCGGCGGCGGCGCCACCATCGTCGGAGACGATAGAGCGCGAAATCGTAGCCAGTATGCCGAAAACGTTGAAAGAGAAGACGAGACTGCTGATCGAAAAAATGAAAGCCGATCCGTTGTCTCGATGGAACGATCGCGGTGAATTCGTGTACGACGGTAAAGCGATCGCGGGGAGTAATATGGTCGATCTAGTAAACGATCTCATGCGAACGAGATCGAAGACGACGGCGCCCGTAGGATGGCGGGAGTTCGGATTGCACATGAAGGATATGAATATCCCTATGGAATTCGTAGGCAACCCGCGCTATCGTTCGTACGTGGAGCGACGACGGAAGCAGCTACTAGAAGAGAGGATGACAAGACCGTCGACGTCTAGTTCATCAGCAGCGCCGACTGAGCGGAGACGTCGTACTCGGATGCGAGGCGAACCTAAACGCAGATCCGCTTCGTTGGGCGTCACGGCGTGGGATACGTTGTCGTGATGACGTCACGACGCGCGATCATCATCGTCGTCGTCGTCGGTTTCATCATCGCGCTTATCGCGTTCTGTATCATCGTATCATCATCGTCGTCGTCGTCGTCGTCATGGTGTCCGGGTGGAGTCGTCGTCCAAAACGAAAGCCTCGACAGCAACGAAACGTCGACGAGGACGACGACGACGAGCTGAATAACGCGTACTTCGATCCGAAACGGGTGGGGAGTTACGGAGGCGTCGACGCGTTGCACCGGGCGTCGAAGCTCCGACGTCCGGCCGTCGAGAGGTGGCTAGCGTCGCAGGACGCCTATACCCTACACAAACCGGTTAGACGTCATTTCAAACGACGTCGCGTCATCGTGGGCGGTCGAAACCAGCAGTGGCAAGCCGATCTGGTCGACTTGACTAGACTGAAAACGCACAACGACGGTATAACATTCCTATTGACGGTGATCGATGTGTTTTCGAAGCGGGCGTGGTGCGTTCCGTTGAAGAATAAGTCCGGAGCGTCGCTCGTCGCGGCCTTCGAGCGCCTGCTGAACGACGACGACGAGACGCCGCACACGCTGCAGACCGATAAGGGGAGCGAGTTTTTGAACCGACCCCTGCAAACGTTGCTAAAGAGTCGCGGCGTTCATCATTTCGTGACGCATAACGAGGAGACTAAAGCGAGCGTCGTGGAACGGTTTAATCGAACTTTGAAGACGCGTATGTGGCGCTATTTTACGAAACACGAAACGCTGCGCTACGTAGAGGCGTTACCGGATTTCGTGCGATCGTACAACAACGCCTACCACCGAAGCATCGGTAGGACGCCGGCGAGTGTCGACGCGACGAATCAGGAGGCCGTATGGCAACGACTGTACGGGGGTGGCGACGACGTCGAACGACGACGAAAACCGAAACTACGCGTGGGAGATCGCGTACGTACCAGCAAGACGAGGGGTCATTTCAAAAAAGGATACATGGCTAACTGGAGCGAGGAGCTGTTCACCGTCGTAGAGGTGCACCCGTCCGAACCGCCCGTTTATCGCCTCAAGGACGACGCCGAGACGCCGATAGAGGGCGCCTTCTACGAACAGGAACTACAACGCGTAGTCGTTCCGAAAGACAAACTATATCGCGTGGAGGCGGTTCTTCGGCGTCGTCGGCGTCGTGGCGGCGGTTCGGAGGCGCTCGTAAAATGGAGCGGATATCCGGCCTCATTCAACAGCTGGATCGACGCCGAGTCGCTCGTGGACCTATGATGAATCGTTGGACGCGTCACACCGGCTGCTGGCGACTGCACGAGGCGGGACTATGCAACGGATCTTCGTTCTTACCGTATAAAGGTCCCTGTTGCATCGACAGCGCGCAGTGGCGCGACGATGTGCGACGACGACGAAACTACCTCGAGTGGCGAGCGTCGAACGAACGCCGACGAATCGTCCGTCGTCGACGACGAGCGCAACGCGGACTCCATCGACGCTACAACAACAACCGCCGCCGAACCCGTTCCATGGCGAATCTGCGGCAAGGCCGAAATCGTGTTCCTCTGTCAGGTCGTCGTCCTGTACTTCGTCATCGCCGTTAGTATATACAATCTGACGAAAGGTCAAGGTGACTCCAACCTGTGGACGGCGCTGTTGAGCAGCTGTCTCGGTTACCTGCTCCCGAGTCCGTCTATGAGTGTCGGCGGAGGCGACGAACGTCGACGACAACGCGATGGCGGTCTCGTCTGACTTTTACCTGACGCTGCCGAGCAACGCGTCTATGAAACGTCACCCCGAAAATACGTTGACGCACTACGTCACGTCGTTGCCGCGACGTTTCGACCTGTCGGGGGAGTGGGAATGCGGCGCCGTGTCGGTACAGTATCCGCACACGTGGTGCAACGTGAGAAAGAAGGACGCCTACTTCTATCTGACTTGCGCGGCGGGCGAACGGGGCGTTTACACGCAGATAGACGAAGAAGGCACGACCGTGCTGATATATCGTCAGACGACGATTCCTCGCGGTTTCTACAACAACGTTTATACGTTGTTGAACAGGATCAACGAGGCGCTAGACAAATTACACACCAGGAAGGTCAAGGCCGTGCTAGAATACTGCGCCGTCTCTAACCGCTTTACGCTACGTATGTCGGCGGGTGTCGAATTTATCATACCTCATTCGAGCCGTCTGAGGCACGTGCTAGGTTTCCATAGCAACACGATCATGAGTTCGTCCGAGTACGGTCTCGCGCCGGCGACGAGGCCCGTCATCAGCACGTCGCCCGCCGCGTACACGTTCGAGTACGAAGGTCGCGATACGGTGACCATGTCGGCGGGCATCGAGAGTCTGTACGTGTACACGGATCTCGTGGAACCGCGCGTCGTCGGTGACGCGTTCGCGCCGCTCCTTCGAAAAATCGCCGTCCGCGGTGAGAACGGTGACGTCGTTTTGGAATCGTTCGTTCGCGTGCAATACGTTAAGCTGATGCGGAATCAATTCGACGAGGTCGAAGTCGATATAAGAGACGATCACGGCCAACCGATACCATTCGAGCAGGGGAAGGTGGTGACGACGCTTCACTTCAGACGTTGTAAATCGAAATTGTTTTAACATGTCGTCGAAGAACCCGTACGTGGACTTCTACGTTCGTCAGGTCGGCGGACAGCTGCCGGTCTTCGTCGGCGCTCGGGGTCAACGAGGTCACGGTCTGGGTAATCTCTTCGGGAGTCTGTTTCGAAGCGCCATGCCGCTTATCAAGAGGGGCGCGATGGCGTTGGGAAAACGGGCGCTCAACACCGGCATGCACGTGGCCCGCGACGTCGTCGCCGGCGGCAATCTGAAACAGTCGCTAAAAAGGCGCGAGAAGGAGGCCGGCGCCGATCTTATCGACGGCCTATTGAATCCGCAGCCGGCGGCGGCGCCAAAGAAGAAGAAGAAGAAAAAGAAACAAACGCAGCAGCAGCGCCGTCCCCGCGGCGTAAAGAGAGCGCGCTTAGCGGCGGCGACCGTCAGTAGGCGGAAAAGAGCGCGTCGAACGGACATATTCGACGAGCAACGACGACGATGGAGCGCGCACTCGAGAACGGTCAGTTCTACCAGCCGCCGTACCTTCGAGTGCGCTTCATAGTGGTGATGATGCCGCGCGGAGGAGATCCGACGCTCATCCTGCATACGATATTCAGTCAACTCGACGGAAGAAAAACCGCCGCGGCGGCGGCTGCGGCGGCATAAAGAGAGCGCGGCTAGCGGCGACGGTCGTCAGTAGGCGGAAGACGTCGAACGGACGACAACGATGGCGTTCGTGAACGGCTCGACGTGCGAGGGCGTGAAGGCCGAACTGGAGCTGTTCAGCGGACCGGTGACGCAGACGAGCATCGAGAGTAGTCATTGGACCGTCTACCAGCCGCTGACGACTCTCGACGCCGGCGGCCCTATCGAGTTCCTCGTGCCGGGTTCGGGCGAAGACTATACGGACCTGGCGAGCATTCAACTGTACGTGCGCTTCAAAGTGACGCGGGGGGACGGTACCGATCTGGCGGCCGCGGCCGAGGTGGCGCCGGTCAACAATTTCCTGCATTCGATGATCAGTCAAATCGACGTGTCGCTGAACAACACCCTCGTGACGCCGTCGACCAATACGTACGCGTACCGGGCCTACCCCGAGACGTTGCTAAGTTACGGTAGCGACGCGAAACGTTCGCATCTCACGGCGTCGTTATGGTACAAAGACACCGCCGGACGGATGGACAAGCTCGGCAACGCCAACCTCGGCTTCGAGTCGCGACGCGTCGCGACGGCCGATAGCCACGAGGTGGAGATGATGGGACGCCTGCACGTCGACGCGTTTATGCTAAACAAACACCTACCGAACGGCGTCGACACGAAAGTGCGCATAGTGCGTTCGAAGGACGCCTTCTCGCTGATGGGCGCGCAAGCCGTACCGGGGTGGCGCGTCGTGCTGCAGGCGATTCGACTGCACGTGCGAAAAGTGAAGTTGAACCCGGCCGTCCAGATGGGACATATCAAAGCGTGGGCGTTGGGAACGGCTAAGTTTCCGATGCGTCGCGTCGACTGCAAATCGTTCTCGATAACGGCGGGCGCGCTATCGCACACGCACGAGAACCTGTACATGGGCGCGATTCCGAAACGCCTCTTCCTGATGATGATCGACAACGTCGCCTACAACGGCGACTACACTAGAAATCCGTTCGACGCGCGTCACAACGACATAAACTTCCTGTCGCTCGTCGTCGACGGACGTCAGTTGCCGAGCATGCCGCTGCAGCCGGACTTCCCGCACAACCGGTACGTGCGCAGCTACATGAATCTCTTCGAGGCGACCGGAAAGGCGTTCGAGGACGAGGGGAACGACGTATCGCGCACGGACTTCGGCGCCGGCTACAGCATCTTCGGTTTCGACCTGACCCCCGACTGTTGCGACGGCGATCATCACCTACCCGACGGCCTTCGTGTGCAACACCGACGACGGCGGCGAACCGGGACAGCACTGGGTGGCCGTCTACGTCGGCGCCGACCGACGAGTCGAGTACTTCGATTCGTACGGACTGCCGCCCCTGCACGCCGACTTCCGCGCCTTCCTGCGCCGCCACTGCGGCGACGCGTGGACGTACAACGACAAGCGCCTGCAGAGCGTCATCTCTAACGTGTGCGGACAATATTGCGTCGCCTACCTTCTCCTCCGATGTCGCGGGATGCCGTTGACGACGTTCCAGAGCCTATTCGGCACCGATAGGGTGAACAATGACTGTCTCGTACACGATTTATTAAAACCTCATTAACCACCGCTTATAGTAGAAGAAATAAAAACGAACAAATGATGTATACAATTGTTGGTGTTTATTATTACCCACACATACATACATACATACATACAGAAACTACCCCTAGGGGGGTGGTGGGGGTTAGGTTAGTAGTAGACGAGTTAGACGAGTGTTTACGAGTTAGACGAGTTTACGAGTTAGACGAGTTTACGAGTTAGACGAGTATCGGCGCCGTAGTGACGCCGTCGTCGAGCACGCGGCGTTTAGCGTAGAAGTAGCTCAACGCCGCGCGCTCTTGAACGTACGTCAACACGGACGAGTCTTTCACTTGGAAACCGCGGTTCCAGCCGACGCCGTTGCGACGGTCGCGCAGTACGGCGAGGAAGGTGTGCTCGTCGATGTCGGCGTTCTGTCGCTTGCTCAGTCCCTTCGTGCTGTTCTTCGGACCGGCGGCGCCGCCGAAGCAGTAGTAGGTTTTGCTG
>JAHLWY010001381.1:0-20000 GCA_020002185.1 Paraescarpia echinospica | reverse complement strand
CCCCCTTCCTATTGATGCCTCGCTTGTACCTAAACAGACAGAATGACTAGAACTTAAACGGCCATATAGTATAACCACTGTATATGTTATGTGCTCAAGACAGAAAACATTATTTGATATGACAAATTATATTAATTATATTTACGAAAATGGAAACAACGAAATTATATACTTAACAAATTTAGCAAGTCATGACTACTGCTTAATTGTTAACATGAAATAATTGGCTCAATTTACGCACATTCGGCCTTACTCTATAATATCGGTGTAAGCATTGTTGTCAAATAGTTGCCAGTGCAGGAAGGACACACCAACATATTTATAAACGTCAGTAGTTGTTTTAATTACACAGTGCGTTACACAGTTTGCTGCTAGATGCTGCGTGAAAGAGACGATTTATGACACCGTTAACGAGCAAGATCGGATTATACAATAACAATGTTATATAGCGCTGAATGCCGACGAATCGTTACGAATGTCTATTAGTGTTTTGATATATTCGATACAATGGACAACACTATCTTAGCCTTAAGTCAATTTGTGTATGTCATGTTACGTGCAACAGAAATGATTGTTGTGTCAGAGTGTCTGTACCAGTGTACACACTCGGATCGACGCCTCTCAATATGTGATCAAACCAATGCATTCGTAAATGGGAGCTGCTAACTTTGCATACCACGGTCTTTGAGTGTGATCATACGCTTTCACCATCTGATGACCAGGAATGTTACGGAAGACGCCCGCCTCGGTTCCAATGTACCGCCAGATGGCGAAGCTGGCCGAACGCGTGGATAAGATGGCGTCGAAATGTTCCGTTGATGCAACCGATTCTCTTACTCCTTCCTGCGGTCGATAATAACATTAACTGTTTTAACTTTCACTACAAAGAATGATAACACACATGTATAATTTTTAAATTATGTAAGTATTTATGTATGTATGTATGTATATATGTACGTATGTATGTACGTATGTATGTATGTAGGTATGTATGCATGCATGTATACACACGCACACACACACACACACACACACACACACACACACACACACACACACACACACACACACACACACACACACACACACACACACACACACACACACATGAATATATATTACTCGTAACGTACACTGAATGTCTTTCCATGTTATAATGCTGTAATGTGTCGTCCGACAATTCGGGACATAAATCGGTTGTGTAATTTGCCGTTTATTTGAAACATTTTATTGACAATATTATATATATATATATATATATACACATTATATATATATATATAAATATATATATTTGAAACATTCTAGTGACAATGTTTTATATATATATATATATATATATATATGTACATATATATATATATATATTTATATATATATATATATATATATAAATAATATTGTCAGTAGAATGTTTCAAATAAACGCCAAATTACACAACCGATTTATGTCCCGAATTGTCGGACGACATATTACAGCATTATAACATGGAAAGACATTCAGTGTATGTTACGATGAATTACACATCTAGATAATATGACCTACTTCTTGACTCACGTCATTTACGCTTTGATGACAGGTACAAGAGGGGCACTTGTAGCCGTCGCCAATTTGCTACTAGCATCTCAAACCTCCTAATAATAACACTCGGATACACGCTGAGATTTACAACACCGATTCACGCAGCACGACATTGTCTCTTTCTCAGTCAACATAGACGTAAATAGTAATGAAGATGCGTTAGTCACCCTCTTGAGTGCACACCCTTTCAGCAAAGGTACTTTGGTCATATAAGACGGGTGGCCGCACTACAGTGGGACTCCTACTCAGCCTCCTACCTTCAACACAGGACATCGTACAAACATACATTGATGGATATAGACATATTGACGAGCGAACCTTGTTGAACCTACGAAATCTAGTATGGCCACACTGTGTCTGACTGCGTAGCCCGTTCGCACGACAAGCGCCATGTGAAGTAATTATACCTAGACAACGGATTTCCCCCGCCAAATAGCCTTTGTAGAGGGGTAAAATGGCTTGAAAAGCTGGCCGCTTGCTGCGCTAGGCGGGTGGCCGCTGTAGAAGGGTTGTTTTAATGATAAAACACAACGGGAATCTGGCCGCTCTAGGCGGTTGTCCGTTGGCGAGGGCGACTACTGTATAGCTTATAATAGTGTGATGGTGGATTTAGATAGAACATGTGCCGAGGACAGTAAAGGTAAGTCGATGAAGAAGAATTGTGAAGACGAAGCGAGTTGAAAAGCACGAAGGCGACCGGGATACACCATCAATGGGTGAAAAAGTAAGAAGGAAACTAAAAAATATATAACAAGGCATGGTATCCCGAATACTCGCCTTAAAATCTGGATATACTGGGTTTGATTTCCCCAACATGTACAGCTCGTAGCGGTCTACCGTTGTTCTGGTCTCCTCCGTGTCCATGTACTCATACTGGTCAACGAAGGCAATCGGAGCGAATTTCACTGACGATTTGTCTGAATAGAAATACACAACGTGTTCACAGTATCTCATTTCATATTTCACCAATATGCATCGTTGTGGATAAATACATTGGTTTCAACATCATCCAATTACCAGCATCAATGCTATCAAAAGGTTATTCAAACACGAATTCGACCCGTAAGAAGACTATGTAACTATTTGATTAAACAGCACAGAACATATGTTTGTTATACTGCGTATCGCTTAATCGTCCTACCTTTGAGTGACACGCGGTGTAGGTAACTGCACTGCTTTTGTTGAGGCTTGAGATCGATGCGATGGTATATAAACGACTGAGGTAGGTACGTATCCCAGACGACATTGTAAGCTTCGGCGCCTTCCGCCAACACAACGCACACGGAGAAGCGAGTCTGTTCAATCTAATAGACATAAATAAACCTGTTGTATACCATTATCGTAGAACAATGCTTGCATGTTTCGTTGCAGTCAGTTCCTGTGGGTATGCTAATCGCACTTGGAATTTAGCTCTTCCAATTTCTAGTGTCAACAAATGATTATTACAGTTTCTGCTAGAATTGTAATCCTCTTCACACGGACCAGTTATTTTGACAGCACACCAATCGCAGCTGATTTAACAACTATTCCGCATCATTGGTTCAAATGCCAAGTCGAACAATGTGAGTTAGTGTTAACACAATAGTTCTTTTTATGTGCAAACGCATAACACCGCATGTACGTCGATGAAATGAAGTGTATTATACGTAAATGTCAAATGTCCTAACATAGCTCTCTGTTATAATATGTGCAACCAATGTTTACGTTTGACTGTTTCGAAGAAGACGCAGGATAGGATCCAGGAGAGATGCAAACGAAAATGAGGGATAGAGATGTCGGAAGACAGATCGTTGGTGCCAGCAATGTGCAACCCAACGAACACGAACGGCAGTTAGTAATGTAAGAACTAATACTTATATAGTATTGCCGTGGTTTGATATGACAATAAGGATGCATTTTAATTGTTACACTGCGCAAGATGGATTACTATTAAGTTGGCGTTCCATAGTATTTTAGCTAGAACAATATGAATAGTTTTGTTGAAGAATAATAATTAATTATTATTCTCATGTTTATATTTTTATATGAATGCCGGACAATACCATCTATCGACTTTAGACGTCAACATATCACAATATTCCCAATGAAATGGAATGAAAAGTTTTCTAACGATTAAAAGCATGACATATTTATTTCAGATGACGTGCTGTGCTTCGCGTGCCACGTACCGGCGTCCAGAAGTATGTTGACTGCAAGCTGCGGGTCTGCACTCCTTCAAGCTTCGTGTCCCCGCGAGATGCGACCCACTCAGAGGAAAAGGTCAGGTTTCCAGTTTCACCCCTGTAGGGTAATATTTCATTTAGCAGGATACATAAACCAGTTGTCGTTCAGCCCAATCTGTAAATTATGCGTTCCATTTAGTTACTTCGATAACTGTATATTTAGATTGGGACCTCACTAATAAGGTCACCTTCTGGACTAGGTCAAAGTGGCCAGAACTGCAAGGTGACCATATTACTGCGACTAAAGACGTATAATTCACTAAAATAATTTGGCACTGTCCTGGGGTGACCTCAATTGCGAGCGTTTTCTCTAGTAACGGGGTAATCCTAATGCGACGTTCGACAATATTTACAATATATACAGTATAATGCCGGTCATGAACATCATTTCGAGTGTATTTATAAGATTTACCGTATCATGCTGATCATGACGTCGGGGGCCTTCGGTGATCGCATCAATGAGGTGAGTCGTATGAAGAGCGGATCGTCAAGAATCGTCTGAGGCCGCGGCAGCAGCGGGTGTGTCAACACCCGGGCCTCACCGTCGATGACGAACGCGTAGTTATGCTCCCCCTTGTTGAAGTAGGTGACGTCACTGAGAAGGTCACTGACAGTGCGATCGATGCACACGACGCCTTTCAGTTGACGGTTGTGGTACACGGGCAGGCAGCCGGATATGAGAACACCTGAATGAAATATGCCTTCAATAATGTACTGTTCATCCTCTTGTTACGGCCAATTTCCATGAGCGATTGTTTTGCGATGCTTCGATCGACATGGTGTCATGAGATGTCGCGCCAAAAATCGGTCTTGTAAATAGCCACCGAATATAAATTTTGTCTTCACTGTTTCGGTGATAATTGTGGCTAGTACTAATGGCGCCGGGATTTTGGAGCAATGACCAATCAGTGACTGACATCGTCAAAGCTCAAATCAGCGGTGGCGTGTGTCAATATATAAAAAAGGATCACACAATACAGTTGTGTATTATTGCGAGATAATGTGTCGCTGAACAATCGGGGCAAAAATCGCTCGTGTAAATTTGTTTGAACGAAGTAATAATGCAGCAGTCTCTGATGTTACCTTGTACAATTAGTCTTGTTTTTTACTTCAATAATAATCAAAGGACGGCGGACACAACATCTATGTTTCTGGCTACGTCATGGGTTAGCTACTTGAATTGAACAAATAATGATTTTAGTAACGCATACGAAACTAATTAAGTCCAAAATACTGACCAACAGTGGCAGATGCATTTGTTCCTGACAAACTGACATGGCCACTGGAGTTATTGTTGGCTAAACTAGCTGTTATTTCTTCATGTCATCGTGAAAGCATTTTAGTACACTATTACACGTTTACAAAATTTGTGGTACGCAAGAAACACAACTGCTCACCAGTTCCGAAATAATCTTTGTACGGAACAGAGAATATCACACTTGGCTGACTACCAGTTCTACTGATGTACGTATAGTATGACCCCATCTTTGATCTGAGGTCAGAGGGGTTACTCACGCGGATGAAATGACCTGGCTGAAAAGAACAGTCCAAAAACGACATCAAAACAAGAGTGGCAAGTCAGTATAAATTGACGTCTTACTGTAATAGTGAAAAGAAACGCTTCCGTGTGCACAGTTGTCGGCTACGGTTCAGTGGTAAAATTAATGTGGAAATATGAAATAAACATATTTATTTATCCAGTTCTAATGATACAAAAGTATTCTTCTTCATCTTTTGGTGTCCTTCTCATTTTTGTTATAACAGGATTCTGGATTGCTGACTGACATCAAAGCTTTTCAACTTTCTCTAGCAATAACGATGCTACTGGGCTTTGTTGTAAGCACAATCTACATGGTCGCAAAATGCCTAGCTTCGATCAAGTAAAGTACCTAAGTACTTGAAGTAACATACTATTTAAACTTCCTGATTATCTCTTTATCACATTGCAAAGCCAGTAAGGTCAGCTTAATCACAAATAATGTTGTATTGTGATGGAGTAATATTGTTTTCATATGTGACCTGCTTACTTGAAAACAACTGTCCATATCAACTCAATTCAAATAGATTGTAATTATGTGCACTAGGTACACAAAACAAACCTAAGACAAATCCAATCTAAGTCATAACGAACAACAGATAAAACACATTGTGTAATATCATACTACATTATATTTGTAACGTGATTTTAAAAGTTTCCCATCGTAGAGAAAATTGATATGATTACTGGTGGTAACGATAACAGTGTTCCCTGCCTGACTACGTTTTACTATCCATAATTTAAATCTATATTGCTATAACATGAAAGTTCTTGCTTTCCGATATGACTAGACATGCATTTCCTGCATCATGTAACCTGTACCTTCACTTCGCCAGCGTCTTTGTCAGCTGTCGTCTGCTTGGCCATGTCTTGCAACGTTTGCCACGAAGTACCTGGAAAAGCCAAATATTCCAAAACGTTGTCGGCAGTATATTCATCTGAAATACATAATTTGCCAGTTATGCAATAGAACACGGTGCAGCAAATTCCCGGCTGTAATTATACCTGAGTGTGTACCGTTTGACCTGGCATCAAATCACAAAGTGTAAGCGGCGAGATTCAAATCTAGATCACCGTATCTAACGTGTTGTCCACAACATGTTTAGATAACACGCGCGCACAATTTAGTTGCACGTTATAATACGACACTGTGTCGACGACAGATCAGGGCTACAATGATTGCATAAACTGACTTTGGAGTGCTTGGATGATGACGACAAAGTATCACGCTATACAGACAATGGACCTTTGTTGGAAGACGTGTGCATGTACAAACCTTCTCCGAAGCCGAACGTAAACATGATGACCTTGTTGCTCAACTTGGCGTTTTCTTCTCGCAGCGTCTGCATGATGGTATCTTTGTTGTCCGTCGGCACGCCGTCAGTCAGGAACAGAACCAACTTTTCTACAAACAATGTGGTTAGTAAATTATAATAATAACATTGCTTTCCCTTCGTTGAAAAAATCTCCCTATTTCTTATTAAATTCCTGCCACACTCGTAAAGAGTATCCGCAATAACAATAATCAGACGCACACGCTCACGTACACACACGCGCGCGTGTTGACATAGTTTTACAATTTGATATTTGATTTTTTTTAATGTAATTCCAAAGGGCTTAATTTTAGAACTGGTTCGTAACTTCCCACCACTCGGTAAATCTCTTGTACTGTTCTTTTGTGCAATAAAATTGAAAGCAATACTCAACCGACAGCTGACCTCTTTCTTGACCGTTTATCGGCGGATTGTCATCCGTGTTGGTGAAAAGCTGGAAGGCTTTCACTAAAGCGGGTCCATAATTTGTCGCTCCGCTTTCCTTCAGATTCTGTCCGCAGCGTAACATAACGAGTGAGGCCACACAACCCTTGGCAAAACGTTCCATAGACTATTTTATAAAACATTTTCGAAGGGTTTTCTATAGACTAATTTGTACTGTAGAATACTAATGCGTAATATTATATCGTTTAATTAACATCAATATATTATTCTATTTTCACTTCTATGGATATTTGTCTGCAGATTTTTTATACCATATATTTATTCCAAAGAATCCATATTACTTTTAAGTATTCTATAACATATTTTACTGTGCTATTCTCTGAATATGTTTACAGAGATATAAAACAGTTATATAAAATGCATCAAGTTCACTTGAAATTTTATGCACAATATAATATGGTGTGTGACACGATATAATGCGTATAATATCAATCATACGCCGGTAATTTATACGACGAAGTATAAACACGATTCTCCGTGTATGCAACTCTGAAGTGAATACATGGAAAAGAGGCAGGCCTCTGCTTAATATGATTCAACTGAATTGTCAATGCTAGTAGCAAGACCACCCACAGCGCAATAGTGTTGTGATACACCACTACAGCGTCAATGTGCATTAATACCAGTTTCATTAACCAGGGACGCCACTGGAGCGATATTTATGCGGAACGTGGTACAGACCAACCCATCACCCAACAATGTGTAAAGCTTCTCCTTCGTTTTGGACTTTTCGAACATTTGCGACCATCCGTAAAGTATCAGCAAGTGAGCTTAGTGGCTGAAAAGAAAAACGAACAAAAGACTCACTTGCAAGAAAGTCTTGATCAGGTAATGTTTGTTTTTCGGCGTCGCCATGGCCAGACTGTCGGAGTAACATGTGCTTGTCGAAACGGTGCCCGGCGGAGTCAGGGGTTTGTGCGAGAAGGCTACGACTCCTACCTGGAAAGGTTCAAGTAGGCATGCTCACCTCCTGTTTTGATATGACATCTGGCGTGTGTCAGTAAAACAGAGTGATCGTCTTACAAAATGAAGCAGAGATGCGAAATTAAAGAGATACGAGGAAGGAGACTATTATTGTGCAGGATATGAAAGAAAAGAAGGATTACCGCGGCAATGAGAGATACATCATCCCAGAGTCAAGACTTTGATGAAGGTCTCAATAGTGCCGTATTATGCATTATATGGCCACGATTATAATAAATGTTAACATTGATTCAAAAACTTGATTATTTTGAAAAAGAATGAAACCCAAGTGATACAAAATTACAATGTAGACTTGTTCTCAAAGTAGGAGAATTTGACGACATATTGTCGGTGACAAGTTCCCCAAATTGGTGTTCTAACAATGATCACTAACAGTAGCCTGTTTGCTGTAAGATGGACGCAGTTAATATTTCCGTGCGGTTTTGGGGTTATTTTATAATAATAATAATAATAATAAGATAACTTATATTGCTCTAAATCCTCGGAAACCAAGCTCAGAGGCGCATCAAAACAAAAGGATTTGTCAATATCAAAATCCATCAGCAGTATTCCAGCATGAAACCGATATTTGACCCATCACACGGGGGGGGGGGGTAAATTCTTGTGTAACAAATGTGTCTACTGTAACCTATCAAAGAAGAACGTTTTTATTATTATATTACCAATATCGTAATTACTGGTCGTTCGGTGCTGTCAGTGACTTCTCACAGGATCATGTAAATAACATGAGCATCGCCGCATTGATTAATTAATTAATTATTAAAACTTAATCATACCCAACATCACGGGAATAAATTAACAAGTTCAATTAATGTGTTACCTGAATATTGTTGTACCGTCCTGTTTCTGGAATGCATCATACTTTAGCTTTATCTTTAGCATAGATGTCAAGGAGAGTTCCATTAAGATGTAGGCGTCTAACATGGGATGCACATTTTTAAACATTAATAATTACGTAATGACACATTATGTGATTATTATAATCACTATATTATGTTTAAGCAACGCTTGTATTTGTCAATAATAACAATTCAACTTGTAATAATAAACAGTATTACAAAACGTCTTACCAGAAAGTTTGCAAAAATGTTTTATTCAATTACAAATGTAACAATAAAAATGTTATTTCATTAATGGGTATTAATTATACGCCATCCATAAAACCGGTTATACAATTTTCGCAAACACGACACTTGCAATTTCCATCAGACACAGAAAGAATTAAGAGCGACTCTGCGCTCACCCTATCGTTAGGGCCGAGTGTGTCGACGACGGTGGACGCGGCCTCGATGGTGATCTGCATCAAGGTGCGTCCCTCGTGGACGTTTCTCATCGAGCCGGACGTGTCGACGACGATGACCAAGTCTTTTGGCTGCGGCGACGCCACCTCCACGTAAAACGGCCTGTAGTACACACCATCTGGTATCACTACCATGTAGCTTGTCTGTTCACATGTTTACGTATATAAACGGGCGATATGTCCGCATATTTTTGCATTTTGTTACGGCAATATATCCACTTTTATAATCGAACTGTGTAATGTTCGATTTGTATGGAGTTGTAGTAAAATGGGCGGTCTTCTACAACCATGCGACAGTAAAGTAAAATACGGAAACGAGACTAGGTTTATACCGCTAGAAGCCTCGAGGCGTTTCTCGTGGATTTATTATAATTTATTCAAATGTAATAACACCAAAGAAAATAGATGCACCAAGGACCAAACAACTATGGTCCCGCCAAAAAGCCACGAGAACTGTGGTTGGACTAACGAAACTAACTGAGAACAAACCTGAACCGCGGGTCGTACGTCTCGCTGCAATAATTTAAAGTGGGGTAGTTGAAGAGCACGCCCTCTTCACTCGCGAAGTATTGCCACTTGAGACTCGGAGCGGCATCCATGTTCTGTTGCATCGTCCCGAGAACCTGCTCCCTGTGGACATACGTGACCGCTCCCTTCCTCAGCCCCGCTCCGACCACGCAGATATCTTCCTTGTTCACCTGAAATGTAAAAAAGTAAAATAAAACTAACTTCTTATATAGCACAGTATCCTGTCAATAGGACTGCTCAAAGCGCTTTACTCTTTATTCCCCGGCAAACCTGTTCAACCGAACACCATCTTGACTTCTCTGGAAAGCATCCAGCCACATTGCAATTACTGCACGAAGACTCTTCGTTCATTACTATCCAGCACTGTGTATAGTTAGGAACGCATTCACAGATGAATGAACTGGAGCAACATAGAATGAACGAACTTGCCCCTGGTTCGACACTGCAGCACAAAATTCACACCCGGGTTCTCTCGATCGACAGTCGGATGCTCTACATACTGAGCCCATCCGTTCTACCGTCTATATACGCTATAGACCGTAGCCGTATGTAAGTCTACTTACTTTACAGACGGGAGAGCTGTGCAGGTGGACCAAGTGGAACGCAAGCACAGCCAGCCAATCTGAATTGTGTTTTTATTAAGAAGAAATATGACTGCAGCATGTAAATTGCTTCCGGATTCAGTCAGATTCACATTTGAAGAGGTTTTGCAGTCACCTTTCTGAATTGTTGTATTGGCTCAACGGAGCTTTTAGTGTCTTTGTACGCCTTGTAATGTGCTGTTTTCTGTAGTCATGTCCGAAATGTAATCAGACGTACGTAGGAGAAGCATATTAGCAGATCTCTGTGGCCAGACTCAAAGAAACAAGAACACGACGACCACACTTACAGCTGTACGTGAACACCGAGTTAACGAGGGCTATACATACCACGCCACGGTGATCGCAAGAGAGAACAACTTCTGACGAAGAAAGATCAGTGAAGCCATTGAGATATGAGACAGGCGACCAGCGATCAACAGGGACATCGGCTACAATCTTCCCGCGATATTCTTTCAACGACTGTTATGTGACAACCACCAACGACGTCACATGATTACCAAGAAAAACACATTACAACGCCGATGACGACACCGTGAAGGTGTCGAAAGCTCCGTTGAGGTGACATAAGGATTGATATAGGTAACTGTAAAATATCTTCAAATAAGAAATGTGACGTTTGTTTGGAGTTAGGTTCTTTGTTACCCTAACGTAGAAATAATAAACGCAAGTCGTAGCAAGTTATGACCTCTCCCCGTCCTTGTCTGACAGTTCGTTTTTCTACTTTCTTCGCTGCGTTATGTCCTAATTTTTCATCTCACATATAAGTCATACACATCGCTGGATTCGTTTCTACGAAATGTATATATTCTCTGTTGTGATATGCAAGTAAAGGAGCCTAATTCATGTTAGAATAGACCAAAACACTTAAAACAGACTTTCCATATATGTTTTTATTTGCATCAGATACCTCAGAAAAATAATAAATATTGGAAATTAAAAGAAATATGCACGTGGTGCTGAGATAAACTATCAGATCGACGTAACGTACTGTAATATATATATATATATATATATATATATATATATGTCAGTAGTAAAGGAGGTCCCTTACCGGGGATGGTGTCGCGCCGCGGTGCAAGTGCAAAAGTACCCGGATGTAGGTCAAGGTAAAGTACCCGGATGTAGGTCAAGGTCAAAGGTCAAGTACCCGAATGTAGGTCAAGGTCAAGTACCCGGATGTAGGTCAATGTCACGTGGCGCCCCCTACCGGAATTTTTCGGAACTAGACTAGCACGCCACCTAGCGGATTTTTCGGAACTAAAATATTTCCCGCCAAAAAATATCATCGCGCCCCCTGGCGGATAGTTGGTGAACTAATTATTTCCCGCCAAAACCAAAATAGCGCCCCCTGGCGGATAGTTGGTGAACTGAAATTATTCCCCGCCAAAATTATGGAAGCGCCCCCTGACGGATAGTTGGTGAATTAAAATAGCTCCCCCTGGCGGATAGTTGGTGAATTAAAATAGCTCCCCCTGGCGGATAGTTGGTGAACTAAAATAGCGCCCCCTGACGGATAGTTGAACTAAAATATTTCCCCCCAAAAAAATTATTCGCGCCCCCTGGCGGCTAGTTGGTGAACTAATTATTTCCCGCCAAAACCAAACTAGCTCCCCCTGGCGGCTAGTTGGTGAACTAATTATTTCCCGCCAAAACCAAAATAGCTCCCCTGGCGGATAGTTGGTGAACTAAAAATTATTTCCCGCCAAAACTAGAACAGCGCCATCTGGCGGATAGTTGGTAAACTAAATTATTTCCCGCCAAAAAATTATTTCCCTCCAAACTAGAGCAGCGCCCCCTGGCGGATAGTTGGTGAACTAAAATATTTCCCGCCAAAACTAGATAGCGCCACCTAGCGGAATTTTCCGGGACTAAAATTATTTCCCGCCGAAACCAAAAAATAGCGCCACCTAGCGGATTTTTGTCGAACTGCAGTTTGAGAGGTATTTTGAGAGCTCCTTACTTTGAGAGGTAGTTTGAGAGCTACTTTGAGAGGTAGTTTGAGAGGTACTTTGAGAGCTCTTTACTTTGAGAGCTACTTTGAGAGACAGTTTGAGAGTTACTTTCTACTCTGCGGTCCGTGCTTTTTTGTACTTTCTACTCAGCAGTCCGTGCTTTTGAATTTTCTACATGTACTATCCTACAATCCATAATCTTTCGGCACGCCCACGTGACCTTTACGTTCAAAGTGTGCCTATATAAGTCCGTGGAGACGATTTGCTTGTCATTCGTCATTCGATATGGCAAACTTCACGCGTCTTGGTTTTTCGTATGCGGAGGCGGTCAGAGGGCCGCAGGCCATCGTTCATACCGTGGCGGGGTTGACCCCCATCACGTTCAGGGAGGCCTTTCCTCCGCTACCGGCGTCCGTCCCTGCGACAGCCCTGATACCATTGGCACCAGCCCAACCATCATCCCAGGTGGTAAGTGTTTATTATTAATATTATTATATTTCACAATTTTTTCGTGTGTATAATTATCTAGCATTAAGACACTGATAAAAACGTCTAATAACAATCCTTCGTACATTTAGAATGTCGACTGTGAGATCCCTACGGGTCCTCCCCCCTCCCTTGCTCCCTTCACCTGTCCGTCGTGTAAGACACATTTCACACGGCGGAACAGTTGGAAGCGTCACGTCGCCCACGGTAGTTGCGGCCGGCCAAAAAGAACGGCCGAGGAGGCTGAGCTGGACGCGTTGGTGGTGAATTAAACTTTATATTGCGTTATTATACACTTTCGTCTAAAATGGCGGCTCCTACCTTCTTCCCACCAAAAAGGTGGCTCCCTTTGTATTTTTCCGTCAAAATGGCGTCCCTATATATTGTTTACATGTATTTTGTTTACTTCCGCTAAAATGGTGTCCCTATATATTGTTTACATGTATTTTGTTTACTTCCGTCAAAATGGCGTCCCTGTATATTGTTTACATGTATTTTGTTTACTTCCATCAAAATGGCGTCCCTATATATTGTTTACATGTATATTGTTTACTTCCGTCAAAATGGCGTCCCTGTATATTGTTTACATGTATATTGTTTACTTACGCTAATATGGCGTCCCTATATAGTGTTTACATGTATATTGTTTACTTCCGTCAAAATGGCGTCCCTGTATATTGTTTACTTACGCTAAAATGGCATCCCTGTATATTGTTTACTTCCGTTAAAATGACGTCCCTATATATTGTTTACTTCCGTCAAAACGGCGTCCCTGTATATTGTTTACATGTATATTGTTTACTTACGCTAAAATGGCGTCCCTGTATATTGTTTACTTCCGTTAAAATGGCGTCCCTGTATATTGTTTACTTCCGTCAAAATGGCGGCCCTGTATTTTGTTTACTTCCAACAAAATGGCGGCTCATACATACTTCCTGTCAACACAAATGCTCTCATCCTAGTACTATCGAGACATTGCCTCCGTATAGTTATTGTCTTCCTATAGGCTTCAAGTCACGTGACTTTTGATCAAATTTTTTCATATCATTGTGTCTGTAATATTTAATTATTGTTGTAGAAATTCATCAACGGGCCTTTACCAGCAAAGAGACAACCGGTCCCAGCAACCACCGGGACAGCCCCGGCCCCGGCCTCAACTGCTGCCGGGACGCCACCGACCAACCGAGTGGATGTGCTGCCACACTTCGCGTGCTGTATGTGTGGCAGTACCTTCACTCGGAGAAGAGATTGGCAGCAACATATCAACAAGGGGCGATGCCAGAGAAAGATTAAGAAGCAGCAGCGGCGAGAAGCGCTCGTTCAAGAAATAATGGTAACTTGATTGTATTCTATAAATGTTTTCAGATGCTGCTACAAATGTCATATGTTCATATTTTGTATACCATGATTAAAAGTCAGCTTGTGTTTATTTCAGGTGTTGCTACAAATCCCGTCTTATTGTACTTTATATATCATAATTAAAATTCAACTTGTGTGTTTATTTCAGCGCCAAGAAAAGGAGCGCGTTGCTGTTGCTGCTGATATTCCAACTACCTCTGCGCCGCCTGCGCCTGTGACCGAAGGCACTACGGTGAGTAATCTCTGAAGATGTCGGGTATTATCACTGACTACGTCTGTATTTAATGTACATATCAACTGAAGCAATTCACTACCGTACCATAAAAGATTTCTATTCTCCCGTCTAGTGATACGTGCCTTTATTGCAGTGTTTTTGAATCTTGTGTGATTAATTAGTTGAATACTTTACTACAGGTTTCACTATCCAAGTTATGAACAACTTTGTTGGTTGTATTAACTTAATTAACTTAATCAAACAAGGAATATGTTATCTTCAACAAAAGGAAAATTATCCTATGAATTACTATTGGACAATAAACTCCTGTTGTATTGTATTGTAAAAAACATATGTTGTTGTAGAAATCGCGAAAACGCCGACGGTTGTCATCACCGACCAGTTCGTCAGCGCCGACCAGATCGTCACCGACATTTTCACCGACATCGTCACCAGCAGCAAAAAGACCGTCACCCTGTCACTCACCCCCGCCCTCTCCGTTACTCCTGGTACAAGATCCGCTTGTACCACCGGAGGTTGTAGATTTTGTACCTGATAATTTGTTAAATTTTTATAGGAGTCAGTGGTCGACAATTCGCACACATTATCATAGGGGACCCGTCCAGAGAACCTACAATTTTCGATTAACAGATACTGACATAACCTCATTACATCCAACATTGTGGAACATTTTTGATGAACAAACTACCGCCTTCAAAATTAATTTAAGTTTCGGATTTATTTTATATAACCAGAAAACGAAAGAACATCGTTATTTTCATTCTTCAAAAAATGTTTCCGGTAGGTTTCTGGACAGGCCCCCTTTAATTAGTAATGCCGATGAATTTCAGTTGTTTTTAAATACGTTTGAAGAAAAAGATATTTTAAGTTGGGCAATTAGACAGAGACCCGATTCTCAATGGATCTGTGAAATGGTAACAAATGTTACATTTTACATAAACATCATACCTGATCACCCTATAGGTGCTTGTGAGCACATAGTCCTTCCCGACTATATTCTCACCAATAAAGGTTTACATTCGTTGTCCTGTGACTTGTCCCGATACGGCAAGCCTCCTTATAAAGATAATCTTTGTTTCTTCCGTGCTCTCGCACTAAGTCGGGGAGGTGATATTCGTAATCTCGAGCCTCATGTTCAAATCTTATATAACATGTACCAAGAGGCTATAAACGAAGCCCCATCTATGACGCATTTCCCTGGTTTTAAGCTAAGTGACCTTTATGACATTGAAAAGCTTTTTCATATCAATATAGTTGTTTATGAATTACTCGATCATCACGACGACGACGACAAGAACTTGGTAGCGTGTCATTTACTGAGACGTTCAACTTGTAAATTCCCCGATACTTTAAATTTGAATCTTTTCGAAACACATTTTTCTTTTATCCACGATATTAAAACGTACACACGGTCTTTCAAATGTATCAAATGTGACAAACTTTGGCATACTTTAAAGTCCTTAAAAAGACACCAACAAGGTTGCGAAGTCGAGGTGAAGAGAATATTCCCTGGTGGTATATTTCATGTTCAGGAAACCATTTTTCAGAAACTTGATGAGTTGGGTATTGTCGTCAAAGAAAAATACCGGTATTATCCGTTTCGGGCCACCTTTGATTTTGAATCTTATTTTGACACGGCCAACTTACCGGTAAATACTCCAAAGGTCGAGTGGTTGGCTCGACACGAAATACTTAGCGTTAGTGTATCATCCAATGTTCCCGGGTACAAGGAACCACGCTGTTTTATTAGCGAGGGTGAGCCGAGCCAACTAGTCGATCGATTTCTAAATTACCTTTACGAAATTAGCGATACCGCTTCCGAAATTCTTAAAACACGTTATCAGTTTGTTTTTGATGAATTAAACCAACAACTAAAAGATATTCAATCACCAGAGGCTAGAATGCTCGAGCCCGACTTAGACGAAATTCTAGATGACGGGTCACCTTTACCTATTATCACAGAAGATGAAATTTCAAAATTAATTGGTAAGCTTCGCGGATTTCTTGAAGAACTACCCGTCATTGGCTTTAATTCCGGAAAATACGATTTGAACGTCATAAAAAAATATATCACACCACACTTCCTGACAACCGACGTAGGTGACGAGACGGACGAGAACGAATCTAATAAGAAATCTAAAAATATCATTTTCACAGTAATGCGTCATACTAATGTGATGTGTTTAAAAACAGCGACTTTGAAATTTTTGGACATCATAAATTATTTGGCCCCCGGTTTCAGTTACGATAAATTTCTGAAAGCTTACGGATGTGTACAAACTAAAGGCTACTTTCCCTACGAGTGGGTGACTTCGTTAAGTAGACTCGACTGTGATTCCCTTCCTCCAAAGGAAGCTTTTCACAGCGATTTGAAAAACGAAGACATTTCTGACGAAAATTACGCGTACTGCGAACAAATTTGGCGCGATCACGATATGAAAACTTTTCGTGATTTTCTTATTTGGTACAACAACAGAGATGTCGTTCCTTTTCTTGAAGCTATAAAAAAACAGTTCTCTTTTTACAAATTGCGCCACATTGATATGTTTAAAGACGGTATTAGCGTTCCCGGTCTAACCATAAAATTTATGTTTGACACATTACCACGTGATATTTATTTCAGTCTGTTTAATCAAAAAGATTCGGATTTACACGATATGTTAAAAAAAGCCATCGTCGGGGGCCCGTCTATAATATATCACCGCCATCACGAAGTCGACGTTACACGGCTTCGTGAATCTGAAAGGGGCGACTCAGCCCACCCCTGTCGTTCTATTGTTGGCTACGACGCGAATGCATTATACCTTTGGGCTCTTTCGCAAGATATGCCCACCGGATGTTATACGCGTCGTAGCCAAGAAAATAATTTCAGACCTAAAACATCACGTGTTTACGGAAAAATGGCTCTTGAATGGCTAGAGTGGGTAGCTCACGAAAAGAATAAAACGATAAGGCATCAATTTAACGGAGAAGAGAAACGCATTGGGGATCGTAAACTTCCCGTTGACGGATGGTGTGCCCAGACCCGCACCGTTTATCAATTTCACGGTTGTTATTTTCACGGTTGTACATGTAACGTGGAGCACACCAACTCTATCAACGGGAAGTCTATGGCCGATCTCTTATCGGAAACTAAAAAGAACACTACGTATTTGCGTAAATATACCGAGGTCATCGAAATGTGGGAATGTCAATGGAAAGAAATTCGGAAAAATTCCGAAGTAAGAAATTTTCTAAATTCAAAATTTCCTCACCGTAACCTGAAGTGGGAAATGACCCAAGATAAAGTTTTGCAAAATGTAGTTGAAGGTCGCCTATTTGGTATGGTAGAGTGCGACATTTTTGTTCCGGATCTTCTTAAAGATTATTTTTGTGAAATGCAACCCATTTTCAAAAACATTGACATTACCCGTAACGACATTGGCCCCTATATGCGAGCTTACGCCGAAGAGCACAATATATTATCTACTCCTCGGCGTACACTGGTCGCTTCGTATTTTGGTAAACAAATTCTTTTAGGTACACCCTTGTTAAAATGGTATTTGAAACACGGACTGGTCGTATCTCACGTTTATCAAGTTTTAGAATACGAACCCAGTCCGTGTTTCAAGCATTTCGCCAATGCCGTCTCGAATGCACGCCGCGAAGGTGACGTGCACCCGGACAAGGCCATTATTGGTGATACGATGAAACTTCTTGGGAACAGTGGCTATGGAAAATGTATAACTAATAAGGATATCCAAAGAGATATTATCTTTTGTAATAGTAAAACGGCGAGCCAAGGTATTAACAGTCATCGTTTTCGCCAGCTAGACCCAATTACGGAATCCGTGTACCAATTGACAATGAACAAGAAATCCATTAAATACGATCTCCCTCTTCAAATCGGTTTTATGGTTTACCAGTATGCAAAATTGAGAATGCTGGAATTTTATTACGATTTCATAGATTATTATATAGAGCGCCCTCTCTTCCAATATTGCGAGATGGATACGGATTCCGCATATTTAAGTCTAGCTTTTTCTTGTTTAGACGATTGTGTTACCACCGATAAACGACACGAATATTTTATAAACTTGTCCCGGTGGTTCCCCGTTGCTTGTTGTGACGCGCACGCGTCCGATTATGTCACTTGTCGGATGGAAGGGAAAGAATGGGTCCCTTCGGAATCGTGTTGCATTGCGCGTGCGCGTCACGACAAAAGGACACCCGGTCTGTTCAAAATAGAGTACGAAGGTAGAGGTTTCATCGGCTTGTGCAGCAAAACATATTATTGTTTTGGTGATACGGATAAATTCAGCACGAAAGGTCTAAATAAGAGACACAACGAAATTGACAAAGACACGTTTTTGAAAGTACTGAAAACCAAAGAGAGTGGTGTTGGGAAAAATCGAGGGTTTCGGGTGAAGAATGCTTCAGTTTTTACATATATTCAAGAACGTTCTGCACTAACCTATTTTTATTCCAAACGACCGGTACAAGCCGATGGAATCTCTACCTCTCCGTGTCTGGTATAATAGACACGCCAGTAAATCTTTTCGTGAGCTACCCGTGTATCATTCGGTATTGTTGTAACATTTGGTATTTGTGTAACATATAGTCTTGGTGTAAGCGTGATCAGGTATGATGTTTATCGACCACTGACTCCTACTTGTTACTTGTCGATTATTAAAGAGTGTACATTTCACATTTACTGTTCGGTACACTCGTGAGATAGCCGTGTAATATCCGGTCTTAATGTAGCCGTGATGAACTATTGTTTTTAACGAATCCTATCTTGTTAATTGAGTGTATCAACACACACACACACACGTCATTGTTGCATCATCATCATCATGATGTTGTTTTTTCTTTTTAAGTAGGATACTGGTGAAAATAAACAAAGTATATTGTATATTTTAATCGCTGCAAAAAATCGTGTCAATAAACACAGAGTGTGGCATACTGTCTATCAGAGACTGTGTATCATGTGGAGTCGATTTGTATATAGTTGTTAAGGTTTACAAGATTTTATAATAGTGACACTTTCTCTTGGGTGTCTGACAACAAGGATATGTGTGATATAATTCACAGTGACACTTTCTCTTGGGTGTCTGAATAAAACTTGTGTATCGTATGGAATACAATTTTATATAGTTAAGGTTTACAAGACAAGATTGACACTTTCTCTTGGGTGTCTGAATAAAAAAATTTCATGAACGCACATATGGTATCGACTTTGTTATTGCTTAATTAAGGTAATACAAGAACGTGCATGCCAACATTACATGCAAACATTACATACCACTCTTAAGTCAAAATTCACTTAGGTATATTGAACACCACCCACATTGGTAACGTTGACAAAACAATTGTTGTCACTGAAACGGGGAAAAGCGAGGTGTATCTTGATGAAAACGAAAAACACACACACTCATCCATAGCGTCAACAAGATT